>JAIUCT010010306.1:0-13231 GCA_021307375.1 Tetraneura akinire | reverse complement strand
AAATATCAACAAGACGTAATATTTGGCCATCCTAAACAAAGTAATCTAACCACTGCCTCAAATCATTCATTTAGACATAAAAAAACACATAATATAGTGTTGTAAAACCTATAGGTATATCCTTCGCTTCGCTTTGAATCTAAAATATACAAAGAGTAGAAATAATATTGATCAAACACTATTGAGAAACAATATCTTTAGTTGATTGAAGATACAACTGTTTTTGTGTGTAATACAGAAAAATAATCCTCAAAAAAGTCGAGGTACAATCTTTTTCGTTGGGACAGTCGATATAATAAGTTTTTTATTTAATTGATTGCAATAACTGATATAAATAATAATTTGGTCACACAAACAGTAATATGAAAAATTTATATTAATAAAAATTATTAATATCTTTCCTTGATGCTTTGGATTAATCTATTCTTTCATTTGTCCCCAAAGTGTACGTTGGTCATTTTTCTTTTCCACCTTGGTTTACACGAGAATTAATAAATTTCGTGTGTCTAAAGACAAAAGCTCACGCTAAATATAAAAAATTTATTTTCTTTCTCTCACTGACCATCGTTCTGCTGGCGGGGTCTATGGACATAGGGCCCCAGCCCGGGCATCCTGGCGGGATTCTTCGGAATAATCGCCGGGGTTTCCACGTGTCGGAAGTTGCGTCCACGTCGCGCCAGTGGAAACGTCTTCGGGCGGCTAAAACTTCTTGTCCTAACTCCGGGGCGGGGGCTCAGCCTGGCTCTCGTCTCGGTCTCGGGCCTGCCACCGTACGGGCTTGTTGCGTATCCGAAACTACGGGTTCGGGTGCGGGTATGATGCCGTCACACGTCCGCCGTAATGATCACCTGCTGCACCATATTAGGCAAGGTTGTGCTGTGGTGTAGTAGGCTCAAAGGCGTGGTGGGACGGTGCATGAAACGCGTACCAATCATATACGGTAGCTGGGAAACTGACGCATATGTCCAACCGTTGACTTGAAAAACGGTACCACGGGCTCTCGCGGAGCACGCGCGGTTAGCTTGTCTCAGTTGCTGCGGGCGAGAGACTTCCTCAAGACCCATCTCTGACGGGGCGGTGACTTGGAGCTGGGCTGCACCCGGTACAAATTGAGGATTTGGGTTGGATTCGTGGGGGCTTGTGGTTCCGCTGGAGAGGTAGTGAAATTGGTACGCCTCCACCAAGGGCGTACTGCGAGAGGTGTCGGTACGTTTGTGGGCAAAACGGTGCTGGTCGTCCACAGACGACCTGTGACCACGGTCAACCGGCCGTGGCATGTGCGGGGTCGTGCCTTGAGTAGCATGCAAAGCAGCTAATAGAAGGTACGGCTCACGTAAGGGGCTCGCCCCACCCAATCCGGGATACTCGTAACCATCGTTCTTTTTCTCATCTACGTGCACGCTATAAATATCTGTCGAGAAAAAATTACAAGGATTTTATTGCCTGCATTGAATCTTCATTTACATCAAATTCACGCTCCTTTTGGTCTTTTATTCGCAAATCTCGCTCCTCACCATCATTTCCCGCCAATGTTACTTATGGTGATTCTGCAAGTACGAGTCACTTAACTGCAGCCGAATCATTCTCAAAATTATTTTTATCTATCTATAACTTTTTAACCAATTCTTCTTCAACGCCTGTGTAATATATTAATATTGATTTTTATTACAATAAATAAAACAGAAAATAGTGATGCGATGCGACTAACACCAATCCTATTAAAGAATAACACTCTTACCCCCACTACAAATTAATTTCTATATAAATTTTATATAATATTATACAGTGCTCCCTATTAACAATTATTTTAATTAAACAGGTGGGATTTCAGAGGGCATGTCTATAAAAACCGTCGCAGCACAATCCAATGTTCCGACTCCCATTTCTCGCACATTAATATTCTCTTAAGGACCATGTAGACTACTGTGAGATTGCAGAGGAATTCGCGGGCCTCGTAGCTGTTTGTTTCATGTCATCCTTTTAATTTACCCTTCACGAATACGCATATGTTCTACTGCATGGTTGCTGATGAATGCGAAAAACGCGGACCATGTTACTATAGCTGTGCGCCTTCATTAAATTTTATATATTTTTGTCACATTGGTTTTAGTCTTACTTGCTTTACTGATCTATATTGATATTCAAACATTTGTTCTTTATTTATTAATATTTAATATGTAAGGTAGGATTAATGTGTGTATAATAATGTGGTGATATTCGCATAACGTGACAAGTCTATTGAGTGGATGGGAATCGGTGATATCATACATTAATTCTATATTACAATACAATCTCGTCTGTTAACAGGCTGCCCTAGCGGATGTGCACCTGAGGAGATTGTTATATTGTATGTACCCAAGCTTACTAAGTTTACTGTTTCTTTATTGGACATTAAATTTTTGGTGGTGTCTAAGATAGTTAAACAAATAAGGTATATCACGACAGATCGATAGTAACGAGTATTGTACCACTCCCATTATTTAATATTTAAATTCAGTCGAGGACCAAAGGAAATCGTAAGTAAAATCATAATAATAATTTCGTAATGGAATGGAGAGTTGGTTAATATTATAATGCAGCAGGACACCTCAGAGGAGAGGAGAGATTTTTTCCCCAACAATGATTACATAGATTGTAATTTTAATTATAATAATACAAGTAAATAATAATATATAAATAATATGATAACAATGTAAATACGGCATTACCCGATAAATAATAATATAAAAACTACAAATTTTATACGTGTGGATCGTATGGATGATAATAATAATAGTTAATTAAATAATTATATATCGTGTATCATGTATGTATATATAAATTTATAATTATTGCTGTCGTCGTATTGATGATGGGTCTATTGTACATGTTGAAAATATTAGGAGTTCTTTCGTAATTTTTTAAAAATAAATTTAAAATACCTAACACTTAACACAATACATTAATTTTATATTTTATTTAAAAAAAAAAAAAAAAAAAGAGTAGTACCAATATTAGGTAGAAACTACTTAGTACTTATATCCTATATTGTTATACGAAATTTTTTTATTTAATAAAAATAACGTACCTCGATTGAAAAGATGATTCTTAATTCTTTTTACATAAGTATTATAACTTTCTAACGCAAATGGATGAACTGAAATAGAAAAAAGGTTAATAATCATCATTGGAAGACTAATATGTACATTCACATAGAATCTAATATTACAATTTAATTTTAGTTTGTTTTATAATTAATATCTAATAAATATATAAAAAAAATTTATAAGAATTATTGGATAATAATTGTTTATACAATATTATATAATTCTTCAGAAATTATGCAATATGGAGAAAGAATTCTTTATTCTTATTAGTTGTTATATATTATAAAAATATGTTACAATAAAAAAAATAGTTGTATTAACATAATTTAAATATGACGTACGTAGTTGGAAACGAAGGTATAAAATTCTGTCAAATGCCTCCAATCCTAAATCTTCTAAAATAAATAAATAATAATAAATTACAATTTTTAAATGTATAGGTAATAAAATATTAATTTGCTGTTGAAGACCATACTATTCGAAAAAACTTAATAAAAACATAATAAACTTTATACATAATAATACAATAGATTTGTTTTATTATAATCATAAAGGTATTAACATTGACGAATGACCGTGGGTGATGAGTCTTGTTCGCGTGATATCAAAAGACTTAAGAACAGGACGACGACGGTGTGAAGCTGAATTCCCAAATAATCGTTAATGTTCACAAATAAGAAATAGAGAAGTGTACCATTCCCATTATTTCCTATTCGTCTGTCAAATCAAAACACGCATTAATTCACAATCATCACACCTGTAACATCTAATTTCGTACTGAAATTTCGTTTGACTCGTGTAATTTCTACAAACATTCAGCGGGAAAGTGACGAATTGCGAATATCAAATAACGAATACTGATTATTCCTTCCAGTACTTACTCCATTAAAAAAACACGAATTAATTCACAATCACCACACCTGTAACATCTAATTTTGTCTTGAAATTTCGTTTGACTCGTGTAATTTCTACAAACATTCACCGGGAAAGTGACGAATTGCGAATATCAAATAACGAATACCGATTATTCTTTCCAGTACTCCGTTCCCACTATGTAATGACGAGTGTCCACGAATAGCGATTACTTGGCAAATATACGAATGGTGGGAACTCACTTTTAGTCAACGCGGCAGTCTTATCTTAACCACTCAAAAAATTATTCCGGATGAACCAATCGACCGATAACAGAAAGACAGATCGTCGATAGGTATTACTTTTATCGACACCTTGTCAATGTTACCATCTATACTCAGCACCCCCCATCGTTTGACCACCAATAAAATTTATTTAAGTATTTATTAAAATTTATTTTTTATTTTTTTTTTTCATAATTGTTATTGAATGTAAATTAAAAGTAATTTTTATTAAAAATGTTAATGTTGAAAAACTTTTTATACATACTGGTAAATTTAAAAAAAAAAAGAGAAAGTATATCTCTACTAATAATTTTTTTTATCTTAGCACCCTCTGTCAAAATTTTCTGGATCCTCGCCTGGGTGTGGCTGTGCTTTTAGCACAACTTGTTCAGCGCCACCGACAAGTGCGACACATTAGTTACATATCGACAATAATTAACGTGAACCTAACCCAACGTGAACACATAATTTAAAATATGTTGTAGAACGTTAAAACCGCCGCGCCGTACTGTAAGTGGTGGCGAGTTATTCACGATGACCCAAGCACGAGGTGATCTGTGCATAAACGACAAACGTAACAGAAGAGTTGGTTGAGTGTAGTAGTGGAAACGGTTGGTCGTGACCTGATGACCGTCACCAACGAAAACAGAGCGCCGCCGAGGTTCCTCCTAATAGTGAATGGAATATAGTTACACATTTTGTCGTAATTTATTGTAAACAAATTAATTGTTCAGCCTATAATATAATTATAAAAAACAAAATTTTATAAATATCAATTGAGTACTTACTATAAAGGTAAGCATCAAATTTATACGTGTTATATTCGTCTTCCATCACTTCTCTTGGAACGACTGATAATGTAAATTAAAAATTAAATTAAATATGTACCTACTTATATTATAATTGAAGGAATAATATAGTTTTAAAAATCATCAAATATTCTAATATAAGTGGGTATTTTATAATTTATATCACTAAAAATATATTGTTTAGAATATATTATATATAAAAAATAGTATAATATTTTATTAAATATAATATCAAGGAATATACCTAATATTATGATATATGATGATTATTCATACTTTAATATTTAATCAGAATATCAGATTAATTAAAATTGTAAATTATTATTTTGATACGATAACTAAAATAACTAAAAATAACTAGGAAAAGGACTAAATAAAAAATAAATAAAAAATACTAAATACTGATATAGGTATATTAAATTTACGTATTAAAATCATATTAAAAACACGTAAAACTCAAATGTAATAAAAAAAAAATTAAGTGATAATTATTATTATGGAAATAATTTAAGTACTTAATAATTAGAAGAAATATTATAGTATATCTATTTAAAGTAAGTATGAAATATTAGCCCTATTCAAATATAGGTACTATGTCAGATTCAAATATTATATTTACCTATATAAGCAATTATAATTTGTAACAATATAAATTACTATAAATGTAATATAAATATAATAAATAAATATAAATATATTATTATGCGATTACTTGTTTATATCGTAAATTTGTTTAGTAAATATTTGTTTTAACTTACTTTTTTTGTAGTTATATACCACATTTTTAGCCATTGGTTTTATACCTTATTATAGAATACACATAGAATAAATAAAAATGTATTTATTATAATTATTTTGTTTAACGAAAATTAATATATTCTATTAAAATATGAGATATAAGTGCTATATTAATATTTGAATCAATTGTATTAATATTTTGATCATAATTTACAGAATTTTAAGATTTTGAACGAAGCAAAAATAACATATTAGTTTTACAATGATGAGTGTCTTTTTTTGTTTTTTTTTTTTTTATAACTGAAGACACTTTTTCTACCTGAAATAATACTCCTATTTTCACGAAAGCATATTATATTTCCGGTTGGGAAGTGGAAGTCATTGGTACTTTATTTAGGTTATTTTTTGAATTTTTCAAAATTGACCGTATACGATAGGAGAAACAACCAAAAAACGATGATAGAACGGCATTTATCATGAAAAATGACATTTCGACGAATTAGATTTTAATATTTCCCTCTAACTTAGACAATTTTGAGACTTGAAAATCTTAATGAGCGTTCAAATAGATAGGTACTATGTAATATATATATACGAATATATGTGATACAATTTTTAATTGAAATATAATCACATATTACTAAACAAGAAATCAAAATATTAGAAAAATCCCAAGTCTCAACTTTTTCTTTATAGCTGTTTAAATTTGATATTTTAATTTTAAACGAATCCATACAAGTATTCTTATTATTATTTCTCAATACTTTTACAATAATGATAAATAAAAAAGACAAACAGTTTTGAAAATTTTTGAAAATTTTATTGAATTATAATACATATATCTGGTTAATGTAGTTCCAAAACATTAGATATTTCTTTAAGTATTAATTTTATTATTTAGGTGTTTAATGTTTAAATTTGAGTAAAATAAATATTTAAAGTATTTATTTGGATTCTTCTAATATTTATTTTACAATAAAGATAAATAAAAATTGACAAAAAATATTTTATTGAAGCTCAAATACCTACATTTTACTTAACTCAGTTCTAACTAATAGTGAATATTATATTTACGATTTTTTTTTGTAGGTGTTTAAAGTATGAAAAGCAAGGGAAGAAGGTGTGGAAGTGATACAGGTAACAGGTGTTAAGAGGATAGTATTGAATTTTGATTAAAATTTGAATGTAATTATAAATCATGGAATTCGAAAAATTATTCTGAGCGAAGTAGGTACTGTGAGATTTTGGAATTTTAGATGACTAATTTAGTTGTTTTATGGGTATATAATATACATGGAACACAGAGACTAATAAATGTAAACATTTTAATTGATACATAATATTATATTAACTGATGAACTTCGCTCAAAATTGTATTTTCGAATGTACCTAATAATATTTATCGTTGCTTTCAGACAACGTTACATTACAAACGATAAATTATTAAAATTCAACACTATCCTCTTTATACCTGTATCCTTTCCCTTCCTATTTCAATTTTTTACTTCGTTTCATAACAATTATTATAATATAATAAAATAATTATTAAACAATTTATTATAAAACTTTATATTAACTTACAAAGTAATGACATTCTTTTTAGATAATCCGTATATGCTTCTGATTGTAATATACCAACTATAATAATTATAATATTTCTTTATTATTAATAATTTGAAATCATTGTTTATGTTTTAATTTTATAAAATAATGACGGTTCATGAATCAATATTAAAACAAGCATAATAATAATTTTTGATATATAATATTTAATTTCAATTATATGCAAAACAATAATACAGAGGAATTAACAAAATTTCTACAAATATACAGAGATTTCTTTAATAATTAATAATCCAAATAACAAAGAAGCCAAGAAACTTTTGTCAATCTTTAACACATACTTAAGTTATATCGATATATAATTTATGATAATGTTATAATAAATACAAAAATAAATACACTTATATAGTATATTTTATTATGAAATTCTAATTTAATGAAAATATTATCAATATTGATATAGATATTACCAAAATTATAATAAACATCGTTAATTAGTTTATCATACTAAATACCTACTACCTAGATGTATTAATCTCATAATTCATTTCAAGATCACCTATGTAAATTAATAATAAAAAATTTAATTGATCTACCTTTTTTAAAATCATCAAAATCGATTTCTTCCAATGGAGAATCAGCTATAAAATTATTTTTTAAAAAATATTTTAAGTTAATTTTTGGTTACAAAATTACAATTTAATATTTCTTTTAAATTAACAACGAAATTCTCGTACATTTATGTTTCTTTTTATATTTATAAAAATTTCTTATAGTAATTTTGTAGTTTATTTTAGTTAATAATATGCCTTTATGTCTAAGTATTTAACGATATTAACTAATTGCATTTTTGTTTTTATTTCTAAATAATTAAAAATTTAGTTACCTACCTATTTATATTTTTATTTAAAAATTATATTACCTTATTTTTTTATTGCAACATTTATTAATTTGGTATAATTTAATAATAAAATAATCGCATTATTTTAATGGTAGATTTATTGTTGATTTAATGTATTAATTTGTACCTATTTAGTAAATTTTAATTAATGAAATGATTTATTTTAAATTTTACTAGTTGAAGTGTTTCTAATTTATAACTAGAATAAAATTGTTACAATAAATATTATATTATTGATAAACTTTGCAATACCTATGAAATTACTTACATGCATTATGTATTCTAATTTCGTAAAAAGCGTAATTTTCGTATGGAAATGGTAATTCTAAAAATTATTATAATTCATATTCATAAAGTTATAAATTTATGTATGCAAAAAAATAGTTATTTAATTGTATATCAAAATATGTAATTGAAATGCATAATACCTACAATAAATGACAAATATCATAAAAATATAGAAATTTCAGTAATATTATGTATATAATATAATAAATATAAGATGGTGAAAAAAAAACATGTAGTTTAACTTTTTTTCTAATGTGTAATAACTTAATAAATAACAAATAAATAAATAACTTAATAAATAATAAATACATGTAAAGTTAATATACCTGAATTTTATTTAAATTTAATAAGTTTATATGATATATCTACTAAAAATAATTTGTTAAATAATTTTGTTTTGTATTTTAATTTATTTCGTACTACTATATTCAGCCAGATCAACAAGAAAAGTTAATTTTTTGTGTTAGGAAGGTACTAAGTATAATTTAAAATGTATACTTTATTAATTGATTGAGGCTTTCATGGATTGGAATAATATTGTTGCTATTTCGGAAATATCCATGTTTTGGTTTTATTTTTGACGTTTTGTAACCAAAACCAAAATGGATATTTCTTTAAATACGAGTAGAATCAATTTTATACTATAATATGTTATAAATACAATAATAATTAATAATTATCTTATTTTCTAGATATAGTTTACTATGATAGAAACATCTAAAATTCTAAACGAATAAAAAATTTTCGCGTCAGACGAAAACATAATTTGAAATATACCTACCAAGGTACCAACTAATAATACATATTATTATAATATTTAATAATATTATGTATAGGTATGTAGATTTGTATTTTTGACAGATATTTCTTTAATTTCATGAGGACTAAAATTATACGAGATAATAAAATTTTATATTTTCAAAAATATTAGTTATTAAGTGTTAGTAAATTTTCATTTATACAATCATGATTCCAAATGTTTCAATAAATGCAATATAAGATTATTTGACTAAGTCATTAAATTATATTAATTACATTATTACAATCACTTCAATCAAATAAAGTTGTTGTTATTTTTATAATTACTTTGTCTTGTATTAATAATATTGTTCATGTGAGTAAAATGACTATTGATTTATTAAACTGTCGGCCAATTATAATATATCAATTGATTAATTTCAACCGGTTCTGGATCCCCGTGCAAAGCCTACTTACTTAATTTGCCAATTAACCACAATATTAACTGTGGTAAAACTTTTATTTAATTCAAATCTAAGATATTATACATATTAACTGTGATGAAATCATATTATATAAATATATAATAATTACAGGACGTATACATATAATATATAAAGTAGAACAATAACTATAAAAGTGTTACTTACTTTTTTTCAATTTTTCAAAGTCTCTTTCATTCAGACGTATGAAACGTTCTCCAAGATCACCCGGTTTATTGTAAAATGATTCTTTATTTTTAAACAAAAAAATAGCATATTTTCAAACATAAGGTGAAATAATTAATGTAAAAATTACTTACGGGTTATGATATTCAAATAAACATATATTTATAAGATATTAACAATATATAATATTAAATTATTCACAAGTGTATCTAATTTGCACATACACAAGTTTATTGATAATATTATACTTATAAATATAGATTTACGATTATTAGATTGAATACGTGTGGATGTTGTGTATTATCTTAGATTATATTAAGATCAGTAAAGTCACTGAATACTGATATCATAAATAGCTTTAGATTCTCAGCGAAGCGAAGAATGCATTGGTTTTACAATGATGTATGATGATTTTTTTTTTATGTCTGAAAACACATTTATTACCCGAAATAATACTCCCGACTTTCACGAATAGCATATGTTTCCATTTGGAAATTGGATGTAGTTGGTACTTTATAAAGGTCATTTTTAGAATTTCTCAAAATTGACCCTAAACAGTAAGCGGTAGAAAAAACGAAGAAAAAATGACGAAAAAATGACGAAAAAACGGCATATTTATGAAAACTAGCTGAAATTGGATTTCAATATTTCACGATAACTCGTGGCAATTTTGAAGTTAGACACTTGAAAATTTTATAGCGTGTTCATTTATGTAATATATATGGTACCTATATGGTCCCTATATGTGCAATAAAATTTTGAGTTTTAATTATTTAATAAAAAATGTCGACATTTTAATCAATACATTATCTGACTGAACTTCGCTCAAAATCGTCTTTTGATTGCAATGGTTTATCAATGGTCTAATTAAAATTTAACACTAAGACTACTCCTATGTTCATATGGGATATATGAATAGATAGCTTAGAGGTATTGATTCAACAACCGATATGACCTTAAAAGAAATTGAAAGGTAATTCATTATGTATAATAAAAAGAAGCATAGAATTTTTCTGAATCTAGTTAATTTGATTATCTTCGTGTTTTGATAAATTGATCAATGATCGAAAGAGGAATAATAGAGATTCTATATGCAAATGGAATTTCCATGAAACGATTATTAGATTATGCTAAACGTGTATATTTAAAGCCAGTGATTTACACACAATTCTTTCGTTAAATTTGATTTTGGCAATAGTTTCGAATCAATTATTACCATTTTTTTTCTACAATATTAATATTAACTTAATTAAAAATATACCTAAACTTTAATTGACATTCATAATATAAAAATTTCAAAAATATACCACCCACTTAAAAATTATTTATTATATAGTGTTGGTCAAAACACTATAATATAATAAAATTAATATAAATTTATTCGTAAAACTTACTACTTTCGTCATCATGTAAGTTTATGTATGTATAACCAATTTGTGGATAATCTAAAAAATTATTATTATTATTATTATTATTATTATTATTATTATTATTATTATATAAATTAATAATTAATATTATAATCTAATGTATTGAAATATAATCAATTATAAACGGCACAGCTATTTTTATTATTATAATATATAGTAAATAGATACAATGATTAATATTTTAATTTTTAGAGTTAATTATAAGTAATACAACTTACTTTGCTTAAAAGTAGTAAATGATTTTAAACTTAATATGTTTTCTATATCTAATAATAATAGGTAATTAACATTTAAAATAATGTAATAATATAGATATATAATAAAGTAATAATTTATCATATAATAAAATATATAATAATTGATTGAACAAATCCTCGATAACACGGTATAGATATAAGACGTATATAACGAATATAATTTAACATATGAGAAAGTTTACTAATAATCATAATATTTTCATTGAGGAAAATATTTTGATAAATATTTGTATATTATGCTATTCTTCGATTTTTTTATTAAATATATTTATTGAATATTTGTTTATATATATATATATATATATCAAATTATAAAATAAATTATATTTTATACGAACATCTAAGAGGGAATATTGGGTGTTATAATAATATAATAAATAAACTAAATTTATTTATTTACATAATTTAATTACATATCTTATTATATATATAGACAACGTCTGCCAGGTCTGCTAGTAATATATAAATATATAAATGTAAAAAAATTTATTTATATAGTACTTAAAATATCTTACAAAGCTTTTGTTGTCTTTGACAAAATTCAACATATGATTCTGTTAGTAATGGCAGTCCTGAAAAACATGTTTTTACTATTTAATTATAATCCAAAATCATTATTTATATTATACATATCAGTCAGGCTAATGTTTTTTTTTTTTTTTTTTTTTTTTTTTATGTCTGAAGACATTTTTACTACGTGAAATAATGCTCCAATTTTCACGAATAGCATATGTTTCCAGTTGGAAAGTGGATGTAGTTAGTCTTTTATTTAGATCATTTTTCGAATTTCTCAAAATCGACCCTATGCCAAAAAAAAAAAACGACGAAAAAATGACATTTTTCACAAAAAATGAAATTTCAACGAATTCGATTTCAATGTTTCACTATAATACTCAGACAATTTTGATAAATCATTGCATTCGAAAAAATATTTTGAAAGAAGTTCAGTTAGATAATATATACGTATACATAATAATTATAAATTATTTAATTCAATACTCATTTGAATTTAGATGTCTGTGTAAGAGTTCCAAAATTTCACCACGTAGATATATGTAATGTACATATGTGAATAACCAAGTCTTTTTTTAAGTTCAATATTTCATAAGTTATCGTAAAATATTTAACTATGTGACTAAACTTCGCTTAAAATCGTTCTTTCGAATTTGATGATTTACCAATGTATTCAAAAATACTTTATGTATATTTTTGACTTATTCTTTTCTATTATAATTTTTGTTATCAAGAGTAGGTACCTAAACTAAGCGATGCTCCCACTCCGAATCCATAACATAGCGTCTTGGAGTAATATAGTGAAATTAACTACTACATAACGGAGGTTCTTCGTGACGTTTTAAATTTTAATATTGTTTAATAAATATTAGAATGACAATTTAATAAAGAATTTGACAATATAAGAAATAATACAGAACATTACATAGGTATGTTTAATGTTATGATTACGGATATATATTGATCTTCCATTATACGTATATAACCAATTATCAAATAGGTATATTTATTACCAGGGCTTAAATCAGGAAAAAAATTTGCGTTTAACGTTATATAAAATTTAAACGTTATTTAATTTTTACGTTAAAACGTTAATAGAATTTA
>JAIUCT010010305.1:0-24297 GCA_021307375.1 Tetraneura akinire | reverse complement strand
CTCTTCTCCTATCATTGACATTTAATGCTTTTCTCTTCTACATTTATTATTTAGGTCACTTATTATCAATTTAATTACATTTCCTGGCAAATTATTAGATTTGCAATAGCTCTTCATAGAATTATCCTTTGTTTTCTCTTCCCTTTTTTCCATTGATGCGTGTACACATAATAATATTATATTCAGTGGTTTCGTGTGGACTCGTAGTATGGCTATTCATACAGGATTAAATTATTTTACATATATTTCCAGAGTATCATACACCGTAAAGCCACACACAAAAAAGTGTTCCTCTTCCATGCCAGAGATATACAATATATAGGTATACACTAAGCTAATTTTATATGATTTTTTACTGGCCATCTTATCTCTTGAAGAGCTACTATATAGTATATCGTATACTAAATGTTTCTATGGTATCAGTAAGATTTTTACAAGCTAATGTTCTGTAAGGACTCAGTATATTTAAATTCGTTATGAAGACCATTATTTCGAATTCCGTGTATAGTCTAAATTCCATTTATCCGTGTCGGAGGCTGATTAAGTGATGGTCTCATAATGTTCTATATTACCATGATATTTAATGTAATTATTAACCATATTATATTTTTATACAATTTTAACTAAACATGAAGGCTACATAATAGATATTATAATGTTTTAAATATCAAATTTAATGTGTTTAATGTGTTGGCCAAAATAATAATAAATTTTTGAAATTTGTCAATTTATATTATTTTATTTACGTATTTAATATTGCTTACCATATGATTCCATTCTTAATATATATTCTTCATATGACTCAGTTAATAATGGGAACACTGAAAAAAAAAAAAGGCTAAATTATTATTAATATTAATAATATAAACAATACTTATAATACACCGAATTATAGAATATGAGATACATATTTTACATTTAATAAATATATTTACTCGTATATTATAGAAATTATTGTATTTTGAAATATTAATAAGTATTATTCTACAATAATGATAATAATATCTTTTATGTAGGAATTTAATTAATTAATTATATAGGCTTTTGTGTATTGTAATTATTTTAAATTTAATATAATTAACTTATAATTTAACATATACATATGTTGAAAATTATTTATTTATTTTAAGTTCTGAGAAATGAACTACAATTAATATTAATTTGATTTAAATTATTAATTAATTTTTATAAATATATTTTATTGTGACATGAAAATTCTATAGTGTATTTTACATTAGTAATAAAATTTTAAGATAAATTCTTTAATTTTAATGTTTCAATATTGTAGGACATAAGTTGTGCCTACAATATTTAATGTTTAAAAATATTAATAACTAATTTTTTATCATTACTTATACAAATATAGGTGCAATTTCCATAATAACCTTCATAATATTTCGAATCGTCGAATTGTTAATTAAATGCATTAAATATTTTATTATTAAGTACTCAAAAATACATATTATATCATCCGATTGATGTAAGTATGCATTCCCTCCCCCTTAATTATGCACGCATATGAATCTACTTCACTCGGAATTATTTCTTCTAATGTAAATTTTAAAACGAATATTATATATTTATATGCATTAAATATTATTAATAATGCATATAAATCTTAATATAATATCAACATTATCCTACCATGACAAAATTATATTTTCAAAACTGTATCTTGTTTTCATTTATATTTAAAATGACGATTGTATTATTTTCCAATATAAAATTTTTTCTAAGATAAATCTAAATATTCATGGTTAATGTTAACTTTATATGGTTACATAATATATTATGATATCAATATAACTAATAACTATATGCTTATTACTTACTATTCTGAAAATAATTAAAGTCATCTTCAGTTATAATTGTTTTGTGAACTAATAAATATAAACAATTTTTTTATAAAAACATATAATATATCATTACGTATATTACATGATTTTCACCTTGTATCCCATGCGGCAGGAATATCAGATTTTTAATTTTGAAATATTTCAATTGTAAAAATCGAAATTAAATATTTTAAATTCGGAACAATATTTATATTGATATGTACAAAAATATTTAATTTATATTTTGGTGACTGAGAATGAATAAATTGTTAAGACTAATAATTGTTTTAGAAATATGTATATAATGAAATTTAATATAATCTCAGTATATTAATTTTTAATTTTTTTTTATGAAACTTACTTTGAACTCTTTTTTGATAATCCATGAAATTTTCAAATTGTCTTGGAAATGCTAAAAATATGCCAGGTCATTAATTAATTAAGATTTCGATAAATGTGTTATAATTTTTCTAAATAGTTATTATATTATAAAAATTCTATAATAGAATAGTAATTTTCTCAAGAAGGATACTCATTGTCGTCATTGATTTAAAAATAAAATTACAAAATTTAAAATTATTTAGGTAATATGGTTTGAAAATTGAAACACCTAATTTTGGGTAGGTATGTAATTTAATGTAAATTAAATATTGGCTTTATATTACGTAATATATTTTAATAAAATATATTTTTTATTTAATATTTAATTATTCAAAATATTTTAATATACAAAAAGAAGATAAGAGTAAGAGTATAAAGAGAGATTTTTATGAAAGTTTAGAGAACTCATACGATTCGTTACTTGGAAATACGGTTTTGATCATTGTAGGAGATCTTAACGCACTGATTGGACGTGAGTCTAGTTGTAGGCCTACTATCGGACGATGAAGTCTACACTTGATGTATGTCTAATGACAATGGGGTACGGATCATAAACTTCGCAGTATCGAAAGATCTCGTAGTTAGCAGTATATTTTTCCAAAGAAAAAATATATAGAAACAAACATGGATATCCCTCAATACAATAACTAAAATCCGAATTGATCAAGTAATAATAAATAGGCAACATAAATCCTGTATAAGAAATGCGAGGAGCTATAGAGGAGCAGACGGAGATTCGGACCACTACCTCGTAGTAACAAACTTTTTGGAAAAATTGTCGTTAAACAGGAGAAGAAAGCAACAACAAAAGTGAAGTAAGAAACAACTCAATTGGAATAAAGCCAAGGACCCAAAATAACTACATAAATATCAAGTGTAAAATACTAATGAGTTAAATTAATTGAAGGACTCGTCGACATCTGAAATTAAATTGGTCATATCGCTATGAAAAAGGTACAGTTACTGAAGCTGCAAGCATTCTTCAAGAGGAAAAGCCGAAAACCAAAAATCATTGGTTTAATTAAGTTTGTCAAGATGTAATAAGAAACCTTAATGGCTACAGATTACTAATGTTATAAGTTGCAAGAGAGGAAAAAATACAAACCTATAAAGAAGCAAAAAAATTTGGCCAACAATATAGTAAAACGCCAAAAAAGACTAGCAGAAAAAAATGATTGAGGACATTGGAAATTACAAAGCAAATCTTAGATTGTTTTACAAGCAATGTAAATCGGTTAAAGAAGGATACAAAGCACGAAATCGCATTATATCGAATGATGATAGGAACCTAGTTACTATCTAATTACTTAAACACAGGCTATAACTTAACTCTTTAAAGAAAATTTTGAACAGTTGCTGAATAATATATAAGCCCTGAGCTTAGGTGATAAGTACGAACAAATAATATACGACACTCTACAACAGGAGTTGCTGGGACCAAATCTTGATAAAATCAAGATGATCATGAAATTAAGAGCAACAAATCGTCGGAAGATGATAACATTAATACTGAACTTCTTAAGCTACCAGGACCATACCTAGCAATACAAATACAGAAATTAATTAAAGGTATATGGAATAATTAGCAGATACACAAAGATTAGTACACAGCGATTGTGTGTCAGATTATAATATAGCTAAGGTAGAAAATTACCGAAGTATTTCACTATTGAATACAAGCTATAATATATTATTCCTCTAGGTGTCTATGTTATAATGCGATTGGAATTGGAATCATACGCAAAAAACATAACTGGAAAATAGCAGTGTGGGTTCACAAAAGGAAAGTTAACAACAGATTATATTTTCACTATTCGACAAATTATGGATAAATATTACGATTATGATAAAGACTTATTCATGATTTCTTTAGGCTTCAAACAAGCTTATCATAGTGTCAATAAACAAAAACTATTGACAGCGTTGAGAAACTTCGGAAATGCTTGTCAATATCAATATAATAGAAATATGTATTTCAAAGTAAAGTTCGGTGCCAAGGTAAATTATCTGCAAAATTGGAGGTTCAATCCGGACTAAGACTAAAAACAGGTGACGCGATGTCTCCTATACTATTTAATCTGGCTCTTGAAAAAATAAACAGAGATATATCAGTGAATCATTAAATGGAGATGAAAATTGTATTGGGTGTTTACATGGGTACTAATATATATGTGGTAAAATTTTTGAACCGTTTGGTTAATTTTTTTACAAAATATAGGACTTTGAATAATTCGTAAAATTCTCGTTTTTTCATATATAATGTTTGATAAAATTGACAATTTTTGGTTTTAAGGTCCGAAAATTTTATTGATGTATGCTTACATATTACTTAACATCATACTAAAATATTAGAAAAATCCCTAGTCTCAATTTTTTTCATGGCTGTTTAAAGTTAATATTTTTAGTTAATCAAAAATATTATGAAAAAAATTACGAAAAAAACGGCATTAATTGACTGAACTCAAAATTATTTTTTCGAATGCAATGGTTTATCATGGCATTAAAATTATAATTAAAAATAACCACTATGATTGTAACCCTGTATCCCTTCCCTTGCTTTTTTTTTTGATAATATATATTATGAATTTTTGAGCACATATTTATATACATATATTGTTATATAAATATATTTAAATCCGAACCCTACTTGGGAGTCAACATAAATGCAAAAAATAATATGCATTATGAAATTCGGTTAAGCATAAGTAATGCAAACAAAGCTTATTTTACTAAGAATAAGATGATCACTTTCAGATTACCGTCCAAAGCTACAAAGGAGAAACTGTACACCTTCTACCTGAGAGCTGAGACCGATAGTAATATACGCATAAGAGACATGAACTACAACACAAAGGGACAAAGAAAAACAACTTAACGTTGAAAGAAAAGTTTTACGGAAAATTCACGGACCTGTTTGAAACCAAAATGGAGTTTATGAGAGACGAACGAACGATGAACTAGACATATTAAATATTAAACCAAATATCGGATTGTTCTTAAAAACTAAAGTGGTATATTAAATGTCTTTATCCGAAACCCAACAAAAAAGTGACCAAGGGGAAGAACTTGCTAGTGGTGATTAGACAGAGTTAAGAATGATATTTCAAATACCAACGAGACAAAGCGATTGGAGGATGCAATGGACCGGATTGTATGAAGATATTTGGTTGAAGCATGCCAGATGCCTTAATGGCATGTATAGCAATAAAAAAAAAAAAAACAAAAATTATAATACAAAAAGAGATATAGACCTACTCAATTATTACAATAGTAGAATAACTCACTTTTGAAAAAAATAGAAAATTCCTCGTCGTTCATTACAAGCCAAGCTAAATTTATAATATTTAATAGATATTATTATTTATTACAAAATTGAATTTAATAATAAAAATTAAATAGGTATTTCACATTTATGGCAGGTATTTTATGATATATATAAGAGTATACCCTGGTATAATGATAGGTATAACCCAGAAATATTAAAAAATTTTCATCCCATTACTCCTTTTTGTCTTCACAATATACTGATGGCTCCCAAATTAGTAATAACAAAAAAACAATGGTTATATTATGCATTTAAACTATTATAATTTATTAATATTTGTTTATTTATCATATTACTGTATAAATCAATTTACAAATAAATATGTAACATATAAAAAATTAAATTAAATATTTTATTCTTAATAAATATAAATTATTAAAAATATAAATAAAATTTAGTAATAAGGATGAGCTTGTTTATGTTTCATAATATGTTCAAATATTGATTCAAGTTTAAAACACCTAT
Organism: Tetraneura akinire; assembly: GCA_021307375.1. Lineage (NCBI taxonomy): Eukaryota > Metazoa > Arthropoda > Insecta > Hemiptera > Aphididae > Tetraneura > Tetraneura akinire. The sequence goes on along the minus strand of JAIUCT010010305.1, from coordinate 18,291 downwards.
TCTCATCTCCTTCTCAACGTTTCCTTTTGACTGATATTTAGTTTTAATTACAGCCAACGCAGAAAATCCGGTTTTATATATGTATGTAGTAGCAAAAGGTATTAAATTTTTCGAAGCTTTGTTGGCCAATTCTGGATATTGTAGTTTCACATATGTTAAAAATTGGGCTAACATCGATGATAAGAATATAGTCTTCATTGTGGAATCTGACGTTATATCGTTCTTGTACAATTAATGGTAAATTCGTTGAAAGTTCAGCAGTGAAAGGATTATTGATCCAAATTTGTTGTTGAGTATTCTCCTGAAAATAGCGTTCAATGTGAATTTTGAGGTTCAATAAGTAATTAATGAACTCTAATTTGACGATATCATTTAAGTTTATACCATTTTTACATCAAAAATGTATGGAGCATAGGGAAGCAGTCATTAAAAGCAACCTCTTCTATTTTAATCTTCCATAAAACTAATTTCCTTTAGAACGCCGTAATTTTATCAAGAAGCTCAGAAATATGGATATCATTTCCTTGCAACGATTTATTTATTATATTTAGCTTTGAAAAATTATAGCAAAGATATGACAGTAAATCAGTGTTTTCAAACTTGTCGTGGTGTTTATTGTGATGTAAAAGAAATAAATGCAGTTCTATTTTAAGCTTGAATACTCTTAATACTACATTTCCACGCGAAAGCTATCGAGAATTGCTATAGTAAAGTAGGAAAGAATATCAGCTCCATATCAAGACACAATTGTTCGAAACATCTGGACTTCGTCGTACGAGTTTTGATGAACTTTACAATTTTCATAATTGTTTGGAGTATTTCATCAAGATCTGGATCTATACAGATAGATTTTGAAGCAAGTGCTCCCTTATGAATTATACAATGAGCCCATACAGCATATAGAGCTTTTTGTTTAATCTGGGCTTGATATCCGTTGTAACATTCACCCATAGAACAAGCTTATCAGTGCAAATACCACAGCACAGTTTTCACATTAAACTATTTTCCGTCATAAAGGAATCAAGCATTTCGAACAAGTCAACCACTCTAGCTTGACATATGACATGTAATTATTCGGAAAAAAGATCTTCCTGAAAATCGCCACCATCAATAAACCTCACGTATCAGATTAGGTGTCCATCATTATTATTATCAGTGGCTTCGTCCAATTGTAGAGAAAAATCCTTATTTTATAATTTGTCTAGCAACTGGTCATTAATATCCTCAGTTAAATCGAGTATTATGCAACTAATAGTAGTATATAATAGTGGTACGTTCATCAATTGCTTGGTAGCATCCTCCTCAAGCATAGTTGGCACCATGTTATAATATTGTCCATGTCTATTGCTTTTGGTAAAATGAGCTTGAAGCAATTTTGATTTGAAAAATTTATTGAAGCATATTAGTTTAGTTAGTTATATAATATTATGTATCTTCTTCTTTTTCTTCCTCAGCTTGTCGGCCCATTAAGTGCCATCGCTGCCATCACAAAACCTCTCCATTTCTCTCTATCGTATGCGTCATCAAAAGATGACTCTTCTTCTATGTTTATTATATCTTGAGCTATAACGTCCACCCATCGGGTCCTTGGTCTTCCTAATGGACGTTTTTTATTTATTTTGTTAACTAAAACTTCTTTTATTACTTGTCCCTCCGTTCTCCAAACATGGCCGAACCATTCCAGTCGCTTGCTTTTTACATATGAAATAATATTTGGTCTGTTATATAACTCCTGTAGTTCTTGATTTTTCTTTCTTCTGTAGGTTTGTGATTCTGCATTATATTTCGGGCCGTATATATATCTCAGTACTTTTCTTTCGAAGGTCATTAGTCGTTTGCTGTTTCCTTTGGTCAGTGACCATGTTTCACTCGCGTATGTGATTATTGGTCTTAAATAGCTATGATACAGTAGTGTCTTTGAGTTATGTGATAGTAGTTTTGATTTAAGGAGTCTCCTTATGCTATAGTAGCATCGGTTGCCGCATGCTATTCGATCATTGATTTCTTCATGCATGTCGTTGCTGCTATTTATGTTAGCACCTAGGTACTTGAATACCTCCACTTTCTTGAAACTATAGTCATCTACTGTAATATGGTCTATGTTTGGGCTTCTTCTTGCTACCATTAAGTATTTTGTCTTTTCCTCATTTACACGTAGCCCTATGGTTTTACTTGCTTTCAAAAGTTTTGACGCAGTATTTATGACTTCATCTCTAGTTTCTCCCATTATTACAATGTCATCTGCGTATGCCAATATTACTCGTTCCCCACATATTTCCATTTTTCGACCATCCCATACTTCTCTCATTGCTTTTTCTAATGCTAGATTAAACAAGGTGGGTGATAGAGCATCACCTTGTCTAAGGCCTGATTTTACCTCAAAGGTTTCAGACATTTCTTGCAGGAAACGCACTCTGCACACCGTTCTATTGTTACATCCTTTTATAAGACTTACGTACTTTTTAGGAATGCCTAGTACTTCCAGTGCTTTCCATAGTATGTACCTATCAATACTATCTTAAGCTTGCTTATAGTCTATAAATATAAGGTGCAGTTCTTTATCAAATTCATAAAACTTAGCCATTATCTGTCTCAGTGTAAAAATATGGTCCAATGTCGATTTACCTTTTCTAAGCCGCTTTGATATTCTCCGACTATTTCGTTAACATATGGGTTAATCCTTTCTAATATTAATGACGTATACACTTTGTAACACGTGTCTAAGAGAGATATACCTCTGTAGTTCTTTGTTTTGGTCGAGTCCCCCTTTTTTTAATATAGGCCTTTTATAATATTATGTATAGGTATTGAAATTACCATTTTTTTTTCTTATAGCGGAATAAAATTTGAATGCAATGATATCACATTCGAAAAAACGGTCTTGCGCGAAGTTTGGTCAATTATGTGCAGTTAGGTATTTATAGTTACTCATGTCATAACTGACATGATGTAGACAAATTACTCTAACTTCGACGAATATATTATTAAATATTTTACGATAACATAGGAATAATTAAACTTAGAAGCTTGAAAATTTTAAATAAGTAGTATTTAAATTTGTTTTATATACGTTATAAAATTTTGAAACTATTACGTTGACATATAAATTTGAATGAAATAAAAATACCTATATAGTATTTGACTGAACTTCGTTCTGAATCATTTTTTTTCGAATGTGATATCATTTCATTGAAATTTCAATCAAAATACAGCACCATACACTCTACAATGGCATTCCACCCATAGCAATATCAGCTCGTCTTTGTTATTTTATTTGGTACTGAGAATAGTAACATTGTACCATATTATATGTACCTATGTCCTATACATAAATTAGAATTATATTTTTTGTGAATTTGGTTATTTTTCTAGTTATTAATATTATAATATATTAATATACACAAGTACTGTTCTTATAAAATATAAATATTATTTGTTGTTCAATGAAGTTTCGTCTAGTCAGCATTTATGTTTATTCGTATAGTTAGGTATATGTTTTTTTAACGTTTGGAGTATTCCAGTTATTCATTTAATTAGATTATAGGTTTTGAAATTGTCTGTTAAATCTATTAGTGTTACTGGTATAAACTTTGTTATGAAATGGTGTTAAATAATAAATGCTTTAATATATTGTGATTAAAATTATATTTTAATTCTTTCTGTATATATACTTACGAACATATGTTGTATCATTTTGTTTATTATACTGCTGTATAGAATCAGTAAACTTAGGATAAACTAAAAATTAAATTAAAATTATATTTATAATGGTAAATTGTTACTTTAAATTATTTACGTATATAGTATAGTGTATATAATGAATTAAACTTAACAGGTATACTTTTAATATTTATGTATAAGAATGTTATCAAAATATTATCCTAGATAGGTACCTATTATATTATATTAATATACCTACTTGCGATTAAAACATAACATTAAAAATATTTTTTGAATTGCGTAATTAAATATAATTAGTAGGTATAGTAATAAACTAAAAACTATCTTCCAAAGTAACTTTCTAATTTAAAAGAAATTTGCAAGTAATTAAAATAAAATATTTTCTTCAAAGTCTATTATATATATATAATAGAAAATAGAAAAAGTATACTATATACTTATTACTCAATTTCTCGAGATATGTGACAGTTTCTAAGCATGAACGGTAGATCATTTCGGCATTGTTTTACTACAAATCCAATATCATTATATCAATGACAATGATCGTCTGAAATTTCATGCATTGCTGTCTGCCAACTACACACCATCTCTCAAATGCTTTGAAATAGTAGGAAATTTTTATACATATAAGGTGCGCGTCAATGAAAAATATTCATCATTTTTTGGCCGCTTCTCTCGTGAAATATAGTATATATTACGAGTCTATACTTCGCATCATTTATATTTTTTACTCATATTAAATTTGAATAACTTACGTTTTATTGCATTGAGAAAGTATACTTTTATTTCATTGATTTCGGGAAAATCAATAAAATCTATAAAAGAATAAGTTATAATTTTTTATGTTTACTAGTTATAACTGTTAAAGCTAATAATATTAATACGAGTAACAAAAAAGTAACGAATATATAAATTGTATTTATGATAATATTTAATTAATTTTGAAGTTCGCACATATATTTTTGTTGGTGTGTATTAGTGTTGGCCAACGATATCGATAAGTCGATACGATATCGTGGGTTTTTTCTTAATATTTTTCGATATCGATATAGTAAAATAATTATCGAAAATATATCGATATCAGGGTGATTAAACTGGGCTCGGTATTTTCCGACGATCACCTATTATTTTTGAATTCATATTTTAAATCGAACCCAAGTTCTGAAACATTGATGGAAAAACTGCTTGAAAAAGAAATTGTTTGATTAAATACATTGAATACTTTACAGTTAGTACAAAATAGTTTATGATTGTTAATTTACACTCATGGACCATGGTATATTATATATTAATATATTATGAGTGTAAACTAATATTATTAATATAATATGTAATATATTCTAATATTCTATGCTTTTAATATACTTTCAATATACTCATAATATAAAATGTAACATGTTATGTTGTTATTAATATCAATATCGATATCGGTATTTTTCCGATAACGCGATACAATATAGGAAAAAAAAATACGATATATATAATTAAAAATATATCGTTGGCCAATATTATTGTGTATATTAATAATGTAACAAAATATCATAAAAGTATAAATACATTAAATATCAAATCCTGAATAAATCGAGACATAATATATTAGTTCCTTAATTATACACCTATAGGAAAAAACATTTCTGAATAAGAAATAAAAGTGATCCATTACTATAAATTATAAGATAATTATGCATTCAGTCAAGTTTTTTATTTATTTTATTTATTTATTTACATAATTTTAAAATTTCTTGATAGCTATTAAAATATGGTAGAAATACCATTGAAAAATTAAAAACCCGAAATTTGCAGAAAATAAATTTTTCTATAAAACTTGATTTTTAAAATATATATAGGTAGGTATATATTATGATAATGAAATTAATAAAGGTAATAAATATGGTAATAAAGTAATAATATGTGAAAATCATACATAAATTTTAACTACCTATTTAAATGAGTATTAGTACACCTATCTGATTAATTTTAAGAAAAGTTAAAATTTAAATATAGGACATTATACATTTCGGAAATTTGTTTGTTTATAATAAATACATTTTAACTTATAAGTAATAAGTTGTAACATTTTAAATTTTGAACTTAAATTCTAATAATGTTATACAAATTTATTGATATTAATATATTATATTATAATTTATAAGTACCGCGGAGAAATATTTAATACATTAAAAATGATTACTTTGCTCATTATCATTTATTTTTTAATGAAAATATTTTATTTTTATTTTCAAACCGTATTAATAATATAATACAATATCTACTACCATTATCCTAACCTATCTGTATTTTGTCCATTTTTAAATTTTTATAATTTTGATTAAAAAATTATATTAATTGAGATGTAGTGAATTACATGATATTATCAAATAATATCAAATAATACCCGATTACGTGATTTATTTTACATTGCGACTTCATAATAAATTAGAAACAAAAAAATTTTTCTTTAAAAAATATTTACGTATTTTAGAATTTGATACTTCTTCAACATATTTTTCCATAGTTTGACCTAATCGTGGTACAAAAACTAAAAACAGATACATCATTATATATTAACTTACAATTTTATAATTAATTACATTTAATTATACAGTTATATTTAATAAAATTGTATATATTATTGATTTTCATATTATCATATTACTTCAATTATATTTTTCAAAAAATTATAAGTTTTTCAATTTTTTCTTTTTTTTTTTTATAATTCCTAAACATTTAAACTTACTTTATATGACATTTTATATTTATTTTGATTCTACACTCCGGAAAATAATTTACAGTACTATTCGTGAAGAAATTTGTAATATATATGAATTCATTTTTATTTTAATATTTATTTCATGTAAAATTCTTTTATTACCACAAAGTCTCTTATTTAATATTTAATTTATACTCATCATTTTTTTTTTTTTTTTCAAATTTGAACTATTTTTTTTCGTGTTAATTACTTCTTCATTTGTAAGTATATTCAAATATTTGTACAAAAGAAGTGTTTTAATTTAAAAAATAAAATATGTATTTTATATAAATAAAGGGTTGTAATTATTGGATTTTTTTTTTTACAAAGAATATTTTAAAAACTTAAAAATTAACCAAAAACGAATGCACTAATATAACAGAAACACTTAAAAAAATACACACATACACATACTAAATGCATATATTAATATAATCATAAAATTCTATAGATAAAATGATGAATGTTTACAATAACAAGAAAAATATTTATATTCATAGTAGAAAGATGAAAATATAATCGCTTTCATTGAATATTAAAAATTGTAGATTTAATATTATTAATACCGTTTATCAACATGACAACATGTATATTATACTGGTATCATATAAGAGGATGAGATATTCTTTTTTCACTAGTCAACGTATAAAAATGTAGTTATACGTATAAAAATTTGTTTAAATTACCTAATATTATTTCACGAAACAAATATAAATTCTTAAATATGAGGATTAAGAAATACAAGTCTATTATATAATAGGTATTAATTTTAATAACTTTTAAAACATTGTCCATGAAGTATTGGTTTTACAATGATGTGTGATTTTTTTTTTGTTTTTTTTTTTTTTTTTTTTTTTTTTATGTCTGTGTACAAAAATACTACCCGAAATAATGCTCCGATTTTCACGAATATGATCTGTTTCCGGTAGCAAAGTGGATGTACTTGGTACTTTATTTGAGTCATTTTTCGAATTTCTCATAATTGACTATAAGCGGTAGAAAAAACTTCGAAAAAATGACGAAAAAACGGCATTTTTTACGAAAAATGAAATTTTGACGAATTCAATTTCTATATTTCTCGATAACTCGGGCAATTTTTAAGTTAGAGACTTGAAAATTTTTTCGGGTGTTCACATAGCTATTATATATAAGTGGTAAAATTTTAGAACCGTTTTTTAAATTTTTTTACTAAATATAGGACTTCGAATATTTCGTAAATTTCTCGTTTTTACGTATATAATGTTTGATAAAATTTGCAATTTTTGGTATTAAGGTCTGAAAATTTAACTGAAGTATACTTACATATTACTTAACATCATACTAAAATATTAGAAAAATCCCTAATCTCAATTTTTTTTTATAGCTGTTTTAAGTTGATATTTTTAGTTCAAACGAAAATTATAATGTGACTGAACTTCGCTCGAGAATCGTTTTTTCGAATGCAATGGTTTATCATTGCATTCAAATTCTAGGTAAAATTAAACGCTATGATCCGTACACCTGTATCCTGTGCGGCAGGAGTATCAGCGCTTTTTGTTAAAATTGCATATTAGAGAGAACTTCCCTCTTAAATTTTGTGTTTAAAAAATTATATATTTAGAAAAATATTACGTATTTGTTACATGTCAACAATTGAATTAAGTATATTTTATCTTAAAAAATAAATTTTCCTTATACTTTATATTTATATTTTTATAGCTATAAATTTTATAAATATTTATGTAGATTGATTATATTTAAAGTTTTAATTTAACACTAAAACAATTATTAATACGCATCACTTTTATCTTTAATAAAATGAGGGCAACAGAATACTAATATATCAAGTACCAAGTATAGTAATGAAATTGTCAAATAGAAAATGCTATATTTTGATCGTTTAAAATTTTTTTATTTATATTGTTGATTTCATATTAAGTTAATAGTATTTTAAAAATCCTTTAGAATTGTCTTTAAGTTGAGATACACTTGCTTATAATAATTGCACATAATATAGGTAATACAATCAAGAACATTATAAAAATTAGAAAGAAAATTATAAGAATAGAAACATACCCGACTTCATTTCATTAAATCTTTCCTCCGAGCATTCTTTTAAAATATATATTTGATCGGATAATTGTTTTTTATTTACTATAAATAATAATATAAAATTATTAATCAAAATAACTATTTAGTTTATAAATATAATAAATTAATACATGTATATGTCACCGGCAATATGGATAATTCAGGATATATGGATAATATGGATAATTAGTTTATAAATTTTTTATAAAATACTTGGGTTAAACACATTAGGTAAAATGCCAATTATTTTAAGCAAAGTAAAAACAATTTAACATATTAAGTTTAAATATTATATTAATTTTGATCTATTATTATATTTTTACACATAGATATTATAATATTATTTATATTTATATTAACTATTAAGTACTGTATTTATACATTATACATTTTTCTTAAGCAACCAGCTACCTACTTATTACAACATGAAAAATAACATTTTAAAGTGCACAATACATTATTTTTAAGGCAAATGCAGTTTTTATTTCGACACTTGGCCTTACAAACATATTTAAAAAATCCTTGGCCAGTTACTATGTAGTGTTCCTTTGCCACTCTTTATAACGCCACTTCTGTGTCCGTTAGTACCTCGTAAATTTGTAGTAGCTATTGCTGACGTACTGAAAACTAACTTCTGACGTATAATCCCGAGTTACTAATGGATAAAAAAGATAGTCACCTAAAAAAAATAAAATGTCTTACTTATTAATATTAAACGAATAATTTCTAAACTTATTACCTCTAAAACAATACTTCGTGCATCTAAACGACCTTTATTTAGCTTAGGTACTAAAACACTTACAGTTGAATGAACTGTCATCGGAAATAGCTTCATATCTGACTACGCCTTCATTTTTTCACTTGATTTTCAAGATTTTCCTTGGCTCTAGTCCACATAACATTGGCGTTTTCGTTATTTAATTTAATAGTTGCTCGGATAATTGTAGCTAACAGTTGTTTTATGTCTGTTACACTGATACTTCAATTTGGACATTTGATTTAATTTCTTGTGATTGTTCTGTAATTAATTCAGCTAAATGTTCTTCATTTTCTATCTTACTTTTACATCGTATAATAAATTTGAATTGTTTATACCAATTTTGGGTTTTCAGCCAAATAAAGCTTTTTATAGAGACATTTTAATGCCATAATGATAAGTTCGGTTTTTCATGAGCTGGTTGAATCGAAGTCCTTGGATTCAATGTCAGTTTTTTTCTTCTTTCATCAATGTTCTCAATATAAATTTAATATCCTGAATTGCACGTTCTACACTACTTTGAGAATCCACTTTTAATTTGGCTATATGTTTCTTAAATTAGATACTATTTTATTTTAAAAATCACGTCAATTATCAGATTGAAAACCTAGGAGCTCCAAGTAACATAATAATATCTATAATCTTATAGGCTACCTCTTTAGCTCGCTTAAATTTGATGGATTTGAGAACAACAAATATTGTAAGGTGATCCTGGTACACCATAATGAATTTAAATTTTCCATCAGGATCAACTTGGATTAAATTCTTGAACAACTTGGAATCAGGAATTAAAGTCAGAATATTTTATTGGTTTAACTATTTCTCCTTTTTTCTATCCTTTTTGTTTTGTTAACATGGTACAAAAAAATGAAAAATGTCTTTATTATTTATCATTCGATCACGTCCTAACGTGGATTCTATACGTGTTTGCAATACCTACATCTAACAGATCACTGTTTGGCACATAATACAGCACAACGTTGTTATCTTTTACAGGAAATATAAGTTTTGTTTTTTGTATTTCTTGTACAACAAGTACATCATACGTACGACAACAGAAATGAGTAACTAAATGAAAATAAATCTTAATAAAAGTAATATAAAGTTGTAATTTATAAAAGTAATTTACGGATATTTTCTAATATAAATTTCTTACCTTTTGATTAAACTTTAAACGGAAGACTTTAGGCTGTTTATTCTTACGTCCAGCTTATGTTTTAAAATAATTTCTATTAACTCGTCATATTGTTCATCGAATAACACACTAGTATTATTAGTCAAATTTTTACGATTCGTATGTAGTTTGTTATAAAAATTATACTTCATATTAATCGTATCTATAGTCATGCCACACCGCGACGAGACACGAAAGTGACAATAATGAAATAAAATTCTAAGTACGTTTAATTTAGTTACTCAGAATTATTATTATTATAGTAGGGTTAATTTTTTATCTTCATATTTATTACATTAAATCGTGCACATACAGCACGCGCATTTATAATAAACGATAGTAAAGTCCGTTGGTAATAGGCGATACCCAATATTATTTATTTTTATCATATTTCCTACTCCACGTCCTAAGCAAAGCTCGTATTCAGGGCCGGCGATAGGGGGCGCATGGGGGTGTCCCCCCCCCCCCCCCATGAACTAGATTTGGGTATTAGAGTCGACAATAATTGAGTTGGGATTGAAGTCGGCAATATAGTCAATTTAGTCAGTAAGCATAGATAACATATTTATTTTATTATCTATGCCAGAAATTCAAATTTTATTTAAATGGTACATTAGATTCTGAATCTGTGCGAAGCGAGAATGTATTGGTTTTACAATGATGTGTGTCCTTTTTTTTTATGCCTGAAAACACTTTTATGACCCGAAATAATGCTCCGATTATCACGAATAGCATATGTTTCCGTAGGAAAGTGGATGTAGTTGGTTCTTTATTTAGGTCATTTTTCGAATTTCTCAAAATTGACCCTAAGCGGTAAAAAAAAACGACGAAAAAACGGCATTTTTCACGAAAACTGAAATTTCGACGAATTCAATTTCAATATTTCACGATAACTCAAGCAATTTTGAAGATAGAAACTCAAAATTTTTTGTGGATGTTAACATACTATTATATATATGTCATAAAATTTTGGAACCGTTAGGTTAATTTTTCTACAAAATATAGGTTTTTGAATATTTCGTTAAAATCTCCATTTTACGTATATAATGTTTGATAAAATTGGCAATTTTTGGTATTAAAGTCTGAAAATATTACTGAAGTATATATATGTTACGGGCAAAGTATACAATTTGGGCATTTTATCCAATGCCCGGACATTTTATACAATGCCCTTCGTATATTGGGCAATATAGAAAACGGATGAGATGATAAGCAATATAGACAATTATTGCTGGGTATTATATAATCCTGGACTTTATATGACCGTAATATATAGGTAAATATTCGCACCAGTATCCGTTCTATGGGGTAGATTGTTGTTTCTAAATATATTTTTTACATTGCCCAAAATGTTCGGACATTGTGCACAATTTCCGAATTTCCCAAAATTTCCAAAAATTCACTCCGAAAGGCAGCACGGAAATTTTCAAATTTGGGTGGTCAGGGCTACGATCAATGTACATGTGTAAATGTAAAACACGGAAGTGCAAGTGTAAAGCAGCGGATCGGCTATGTACATCAAAATGTCACGGAAGCAGTACATGCGACAATAAGTGATAATAAAATTTAAAAAACTTATTATATTTTCTAATAATATAAATACGCATGTCATTATTTATTAAATCATTTCATCCGTTTTCTATATTGCCCAATATACGAAGGGCATTGTATAAAATGTCCGGTCAATGTATAAAATGCCCGGGCATTGTATAAAATGCCCAAATTGTATACTTTGTCCGTAACATATACATATTATTTAACATCATATAAAAATATTAGAAAAATTTCCAGTCTCAATTTTTTTTTAAAGCTGTTTTAAATTGATATTTTTATTTTAACCGAACATAATATGAAAAAAATGACGAAAAAACAGCATTATCTGACTGAATTTCGCTCAGAATCGTTTTTCGAATGCACTTGCAATGGTTTATCATTGCATTTAAATTCTAATTAAAATTAAACACTATATGATTTTCACACCTATATCCCTGCGGCAGGAGTATCAGCTCGTCTTTTATATCTGTTGTGTTTATTATTGACTTCTTGTATTGATATATTATTATCTTAACAAGTGAAAATTATTAAGATGTCTAAAAGTAGAAAAAGAAAAGGAACAAAAGTTTAGCGTTTAACTTGCGGTTATGTATTTGATGATGATTATAAGAAGAGACATGAAATTAAAGAACATGCCCATTGATTAAATATTTATATTAGGTATATATTATCAATGATATGCCAGTAGAAAAGTTTCGTTCAAGCATTTTGGAGCAACCGAAAATTTATTTTAATAACACATATTTTTGTGATAAATAAATGATTTAAATATTAGATACACTTAGTGCCACAAAACTAAAAAAAAACTGCATAATATAATTATAAGAGCGGTTATAATTAGTCGGCAAAATTGGAAAAAATACATTTATTTTTTTGCTTTTTTACACGTTTTTAAACAGTATTAAAAGTATTGTGGTCGGCACATTCCTACAATTACACCACCCCCCCCAACGCGCCGGCTCTGCTCGTATTATGTATAATGCCTAGATTAACGGTAAAAATAACGGATAATCTATATTGCCAGTTAACATATTATATGTTTATTTTAAACATTTAAATTAATTAATTTCTGATTATAGATATTTATCTTAACATATATTTAGATATCATTATTTAAATGATTTACAATATAATTATTAAAATAAGAATATGAAGAATAATATGAATGAATAAACTTCAATAGGTACAAAACATAATAATATATAATATTAAACACTAGATATCTTATATTATTAGTTATTGTTAATAAGAAAATTAAATAACCTACCATCAATTTAATATTGCAAAATTTACAATAATGATATTCAAGTAAACATAATAAGATATTTCGAAATAAAATAAAATAAATTTCATTTATAATATGTAACAGGTAATAATTTATTATAGTTAATATATTAATGAGTTAGGTATGTTAGGTAGTTAGGTTCTTACATTTTTATTAATTATAAGTTCTATTAGGTAATATTTATGATGTATATTAAACTCATTCCATGATTAATATAATACATATTACAATATACCTACCTGTATAATATTAAAATTATAATATAAGATTATAAATTTATATTTGTGTAGATGAAATAAATTGAATATATTAAAATATCTTACTACTATTAATTCGTATATTATATGTCATATAATTTTCCAATAGTCTCGGTATTCCTTAAAACACAAATATAAAACAATAAAATGAGTAAATAATATAACTATCTATTAGTTTATACGAAATATACTAAGAAAATGTATAATTAAAGGTAATAATAATATATATAATTATTGAACATTTCAATAAAATATTATTCATAACATTATATATGTATACCTAATATTCAAGTATGTAATTACTAGGTATATCTTGTAAAATTTTGAAGTTTTAATGTTTTGTAAACTTTAAAGATATAAATAAATATTAAATTTAAATTTAATACATAAAATATATGTCGAAAAAACTTGCATATTTAGCAATTATATAAATATAAAAAAGAATAAGTATTTTAATATTAGGTATAGTATCGGATTTACGCAAACTACAAATTTTCAAACCTATGTTTTTAATGATAAATGATAACTAATTATAATATTATACTACTAGTTAATCTAACCAGACACAACCTATTATGTTCCTTGAATTCATTATGAATTAATTACTACATCAAAATATGAAAAAAGGAACCGGTTACTGAAATGGAAGGGATACATGTGTAAAGAGAATAGCGTTGAATTTAGATTAACATATAAATGCAATGATTAATCATAACATTCCTGAAAACGATTTTGAGCGAAGTTCATTAAATAATAATTTATGATTGATTAAATTTTTTACATTTATCAGTCTCTACGTTCAATATATTCAAATAATTTATCATAAAACCCCTAAATGAGTCACCTAAAATATCCCATCTGACAGTACTTAGCTCAGAATCATTTTCAAATGTAATGATTTTATATTGTATTCAAATTGTATTCAAAATTCAACTCTATCCTCCTGACACATGTATCCCTTCCACATTTGTATCGACTTTTTCTTTTATACTTAAAACAACTAAAAAAAAAGTTAATTGTAATTTTTACAAAAAACTTTGTACAAAATAAAGCATTATATATCTGACATCTGAGCTTTAAAAAATTTTCAAAATTTTTCTTCATTTTTATAAATTATATTTTCCATTTTTTAAAATTTTTTAATTAAGTTAGATTGTAAAAGTATTGAGAAATAATAAGAATAATACTTGTATTGTAATTAAATGTAATAATATTTAATTTATATTTGATTAAAAATGTCATTTCGTTTAAATTAAAAATATCAACTTTATAGAGCTATAGAAAAAAAAAAATTAAAACTTGGGATTTTTTTAATATTTTGAAATGTTAAGTCATATGTGAGTATAGTTCAGTAAAATAAACAAACCTTAATATCCAAAACTGCCAATTTTGTCACACATTTTAATATTTTATACATAAAAACCACAATTTTACGAAATATTCAAATTCCTATATTATGTAGAAAAATTAACGTAAGTGTTTCAAAATTTTGCCACATATATATAGTATCTATGTGAACACCCAATAAACTTTTCAAGGTTTTAACTTTAAAATTGATTGAGTTATCGTGAAGTATTGAAATCGAATTCATCGAATTCATCGAATTTTCAGTTTACGTGAATAATGCCGTTTTTTCGTCGTTTTTTCTATTGCATAGTCAATTTTGAGAAATTCGATAAATGACCTAAATTAAGTATCAACTAAATCTAATATCCAACCGGAAACGTATTCTTTTCGTGATAATCGAAGCATAACTTCTGGTAGTAAAAGTGATTTCAGACATAAAAACAAAATCATACAAAACGAAGACACACGTCATTGTAAAACCAATACATTTTTCGTTTCGCTCAAAATCTAAAACATGTTAATGAATAATGAATTATAATTAATATAACTTTAAATTACTATAAATTATAAATTTAATAAAATTTAATTTGAATTACTTGCCTTTCTTAATTGTATCGAAGTATATTTTGCTTACTATATCAAATTCTAGATATATGAAATTATTAAAATGTATTACAATTTTAAATTCATTCTAATATTAATAATATTGTTAGTATACACATTTGTAGAATGCCTTATATTATTTTTTATTGCATTTTATAATATCTATTATAATATAATTTATATTATTTGTATTTATATTACAAAATTATAGTTATTTAATTATTATTATAATATTTATAAATACGATTTATTTATTAAATAAGGACTGTATACATACTGCGTTCATCCATTAACTTATTATATTTTGTATTTGTTTGATAAAAAATTGGATAAACTAAAAATTTTATTTGAAATTTAATATTTTTTACATAGATGTTAATAACTATATATTTCATAAAAATAATAAGAAATAAACGCAAGTAATGTCCATATTAATTTTACGAAGAAGAAATAAATAGGTTAGAAATAGTTATAATATACACAGTAGGTATCGTAAACTCGTTCACGAGTAGGTTCATTGAATTTTTTATAATAATATTTACAGACATTTTCATCTAAATAGAAATTTTAGTATTTATACATTTAACTGATATATATATAGTAATTATATGATTGTATGATACGCCGTATAATAATTTATTAATATACAATAAACAAATTTCAGAAATATAATAAAAAATAAAAAATGTATATAAGATAAAAATGATATTAATTGTTTTATCGTAAAACAGAATATATATTCTTTTTCTATTAATACAATACTAGAGTTAATAATTATAGGTGCAATTACATTTTTAAGAGAAGTAATTGTATTTTATTTTTATATCATAATTATAATATCTTGTTTTTTCCCTATAATTTTTATAAACTAAAAAAATAATAATATAAAAATAATTAAATAAAAATAAATAAAAATTGTATTTTAAAATTTATTAAAAATAAGAACTTACTACTTTTTTTATCGTGATATTCGTATTCATCTAATTTATCTGAAATTTAATACAATACAAAATTATATGTGCACGTTATACTTATAATATTACATTAAATAAAAATTATATTTTATAGTATTCAGTGTTCACTCTTGGTAATTCTCTCGATTAGAACTATTAGGATTATGAGACTATTGTTGGATGATAAGCTGTTTCCGGATGACACTTTTAGTCCTTAACTGAACGCAACTAGTTCGCAATAAACGTACGATATTTTTGCACTCTTTGTCAATTCAAATAGTATTTTATTTTGATTGCACATTTCTTAGTTTATCATTAATAGTAATAATGACTACTATTGTTCATAGCATTTATGTTCCGCCTCTTGAGTTATTCTGGAATTATTTTCTATGTACTAAGTTCTTTGCAATATAAAGTATATATGATTGAATTTAACGGGCGATATAATGAATGTTCACTTGCTAATAGCAGAAATGCATAAAGCAGGACAAAAATATAATGTCAGTCTCTCAGTATAGAGTAGAAAAAATTATTTCTTGAAGACAGCCAGCTTGTAATTTTCTTCCTTCTTTCCTTTTCTAGTATATTAGTACAACAGTGATTCTCAACCGAGATGACATGTCTGTGACACAAATTGAAAAAGGTTGAGAACCACTGCAGTACAATATAAATATAAGAATAATTTTAAAAATTATGAAAATTTTTTTTTGATAAAATATTAAAGTACCATTCTACATAAGATCAAAAACGTAATGAACAAAAACATAAGGTAATACTTCAGTGGAAGGAATACAGATATAAAGATAATTTAAATTATGATTACAATTTTTACATTATTAATAAAAATATGAAGTTCTATGTTTATGTCAAAAAACACAATAAAAATTCCAAAATTGTATCATCTATAATATAATATATCCTTGTGAATAACCAATAAAGTTTGCAAGCAATTAAGATAAATATTTACTGAAATATCTTCAAATATTTGAATTTAAATTTGTTAAGTAGATCCTATTGATTTTTTGGTAAAATTTCATTTTGTATAAGCAAATTTAAAGAAATTCAAAAATTGACTCAAATCAAGTATCAACTAAACGTGATTCTATACCGAGAATAACTTATTTATGGTGATTAGATCATGTTCACAGTCTCAAAAAGTGTTTTCAGAAATAAAAAAAATAAATAAATGACAGATATTATTATAGAGCAATATTTACATTTCTCACTTCATTATTTTTATATTTTTTTACTTTTATTGGTTACAGAAATATTATTTGTTTATTATATAAATAATAATTCACATATTTTTATCAATAATTCAATTTTATCTTCCGCGTATAATTTAAGATAATGAAATGAGTTCCGATAAAGCACACAAATTATATAAATATTTATTAAAGGTGATTAGTGATCACTATAATTTTATAATATACCTACTTATAATAATTCTATAATTAATAAGAATTATACGATAGTCTATTAAAGCAGTTGATTATTAAATATTTAGTACTATGAAAAAATGAACAATATTATAAAATTTATTCTAGTAATGTTAAATTAGAATAATGAAATATTTGTATTAATTGTTATATGATTAAGGTAATTAAGTTATTTAAGAAATATAATATTCAATTAAGGTTATTTAAATTTATTTTTAAATAATTATTTTTAATTGGTACATATACTCGAATATTAGATATATATTATATATATTTTGAAGTTCATAAATAATAGTATATATTTATATACTAATAAATAAAATTACTTACTTAAACCATTTAAACTCTTAGTGTAACTTGAATAATTCATTTCATAAACATAAGGTTGAACTAGAAATACATGATAATATAATTACAAAGAC
>JAIUCT010010304.1:0-24246 GCA_021307375.1 Tetraneura akinire | reverse complement strand
CTCTTCTCCTATCATTGACATTTAATGCTTTTCTCTTCTACATTTATCATTTAGGTCACTTATTATCAATTTAATTACATTTCCTGGCAAATTATTAGATTTGCAATAGCTCTTCATAGAATTATCCTTTGTTTTCTCTTCCCTTTTTTCCGTTGATGCGTGTACACATAATAATATTATATTCAGTGGTTTCGTGTCGACTCGTAGTATGGCTATTCATACAGGATTATATTATTTTACATATATTTCCAGAGTATCATACACCGTAAAGCCACACACAAAAAAGTGTTCCTCTTCCATGCCAGAGATATACAATATATAGGTATACACTAAGCTAATTTTATATGATTTTTTACTGGCCATCTTATCTCTTGAAGAGCTACTATATAGTATATCGTATACTAAATGTTTCTATGGTATCAGTAAGATTTTTACAAGCTAATGTTCTGTAAGGACTCAGTATATTTAAATTCGTTATGAAGACCATTATTTCGAATTCCGTGTATAGTCTAAATTCCATTTATCCGTGTCCGAGGCTGATTGATGGTCTCATAATGTTCTATATTACCATGATATTTAATGTAATTATTAACCATATTATATTATTATACAATTTTAACTAACCATGAAGGCTACATAATAGATATTATAATGTTTTAAATATCAAATGTAATGTGTTTAATGTGTTGGCCAAAATAATAATAAATTTTTGAAATTTGTCAATTTATATTATTTTATTTACGTATTTAATATTGCTTACCATATGATTCCATTCTTAATATATATTCTTCATATGACTCAGTTAATAATGGGAACACTGAAAAAAAAAAAAGGCTAAATTATTATTAATATTAATAATATAAACAATACTTATAATACACCGAATTATAGAATATGAGATACATATTTTACATTTAATAAATATATTTACTCGTATATTATAGAAATTATTGTATTTTGAAATATTAATAAGTATTATTCTACAATAATGATAATAATATCTTTTATGTAGGAATTTAATTAATTAATTATATAGGCTTTTGTGTATTGTAATTATTTTAAATTTAATATAATTAACTTATAATTTAACATATACATATGTTGAAAATTATTTATTTATTTTAAGTTCTGAGAAATGAACTACAATTAATATTAATTTGATTTAAATTATTAATTAATTTTTATAAATATATTTTATTGTGACATGAAAATTCTATAGTGTATTTTACATTAGTAATAAAATTTTAAGATAAATTCTTTAATTTTAATGTTTCAATATTGTAGGACATAAGTTGTGCCTACAATATTTAATGTTTAAAAATATTAATAACTAATTTTTTATCATTACTTATACAAATATAGGTGCAATTTCCATAATAACCTTCATAATATTTCGAATCGTCGAATTGTTAATTAAATGCATTAAATATTTTATTATTAAGTACTCAAAAATACATATTATATCATCCGATTGATGTAAGTATGCATTCCCTCCCCCTTAATTATGCACGCATATGAATCTACTTCACTCGGAATTATTTCTTCTAATGTAAATTTTAAAACGAATATTATATATTTATATGCATTAAATATTATTAATAATGCATATAAATCTTAATATAATATCAACATTATCCTACCATGACAAAATTATATTTTCAAAACTGTATCTTGTTTTCATTTATATTTAAAATGACGATTGTATTATTTTCCAATATAAAATTTTTTCTAAGATAAATCTAAATATTCATGGTTAATGTTAACTTTATATGGTTACATAATATATTATGATATCAATATAACTAATAACTATATGCTTATTACTTACTATTCTGAAAATAATTAAAGTCATCTTCAGTTATAATTGTTTTGTGAACTAATAAATATAAACAATTTTTTTATAAAAACATATAATATATCATTACGTATATTACATGATTTTCACCTTGTATCCCATGCGGCAGGAATATCAGATTTTTAATTTTGAAATATTTCAATTGTAAAAATCGAAATTAAATATTTTAAATTCGGAACAATATTTATATTGATATGTACAAAAATATTTAATTTATATTTTGGTGACTGAGAATGAATAAATTGTTAAGACTAATAATTGTTTTAGAAATATGTATATAATGAAATTTAATATAATCTCAGTATATTAATTTTTAATTTTTTTTTATGAAACTTACTTTGAACTCTTTTTTGATAATCCATGAAATTTTCAAATTGTCTTGGAAATGCTAAAAATATGCCAGGTCATTAATTAATTAAGATTTCGATAAATGTGTTATAATTTTTCTAAATAGTTATTATATTATAAAAATTCTATAATAGAATAGTAATTTTCTCAAGAAGGATACTCATTGTCGTCATTGATTTAAAAATAAAATTACAAAATTTAAAATTATTTAGGTAATATGGTTTGAAAATTGAAACACCTAATTTTGGGTAGGTATGTAATTTAATGTAAATTAAATATTGGCTTTATATTACGTAATATATTTTAATAAAATATATTTTTTATTTAATATTTAATTATTCAAAATATTTTAATATACAAAAAGAAGATAAGAGTAAGAGTATAAAGAGAGATTTTTATGAAAGTTTAGAGAACTCATACGATTCGTTACTTGGAAATAAGGTTTTGATCATTGTAGGAGATCTTAACGCACTGATTGGACGTGAGTCTAGTTGTAGGCCTGCTATCGGACGATGAAGTCTACACTTGATGTATGTCTAATGACAATGGGGTACGGATCATAAACTTCGCAGTATCGAAAGACCTCGTAGTTAGCAGTATATTTTTCCAAAGAAAAAATATATAGAAACAAACATGGATATCCCTCAATACAATAACTAAAATCCGAATTGATCAAGTAATAATAAATAGGCAACATAAATCCTGTATAAGAAATGCGAGGAGCTATAGAGGAGCAGACGGAGATACGGACCACTACCTCGTAGTAACAAACTTTTTGGAAAAATTGTCGTTAAACAGGAGAAGAAAGCAACAACAAAAGTGAAGTAAGAAACAACTCAATTGGAATAAAGCCAAGGACCCAAAATAACTACATAAATATCAAGTGTAAAATACTAATGAGTTAAATTAATTGAAGGACTCGTCGACATCTGAAATTAAATTGGTCATATCGCTATGAAAAAGGTACAGTTACTGAAGCTGCAAGCATTCTTCAAGAGGAAAAGCCGAAAACCAAAAATCATTGGTTTAATTAAGTTTGTCAAGATGTAATAAGAAACCTTGATGGCTACAGATTACTAATGTTATAAGTTGCAAGAGAGGAAAAAATACAAACCTATAAAGAAGCAAAAAAATTTGGCCAACAATATAGTAAAACGCCAAAAAAGACTAGCAGAAAAAAATGATTGAGGACATTGGAAATTACAAAGCAAATCTTAGATTGTTTTACAAGCAATGTAAATCGGTTAAAGAAGGATACAAAGCACGAAATCGCATTATATCGAATGATGATAGGGACCTAATTACTATCTAATTACTTAAACACAGGCTATAACTTAACTCTTTAAAGAAAATTTTGAACAGTTGCTGAATAATATATAAGCCCTGAGCTTAGGTGATAAGTACGAACAAATAATATACGACACTCTACAACAGGAGTTGCTGGGACCAAATCTTGATAAAATCAAGATGATCATGAAATTAAGAGCAACAAATCGTCGGAAGATGATAACATTAATACTGAACTTCTTAAGCTACCAGGACCACACCTAGCAATACAAATACAGAAATTAATTAAAGGTATATGGAATAATTAGCAGATACACAAAGATTAGTACACAGCGATTGTGTGTCAGATTATAATATAGCTAAGGTAGAAAATTACCGAAGTATTTCACTATTGAATACAAGCTATAATATATTATTCCTCTAGGTGTCTAGGTTATAATGCGATTGGAATTGGAATCATACGCAAAAAACATAACTGGAAAATAGCAGTGTGGGTTCACAAAAGGAAAGTTAACAACAGATTATATTTTCACTATTCGACAAATTATGAATAAATATTACGATTATGATAAAGACTTATTCATGATTTCTTTAGGCTTCAAACAAGCTTATGATAGTGTCAATAAACAAAAACTATTGACAGCGTTGAGAAACTTCGGAAATGCTTGTCAATATCAATATAATATAAATATGTAATTCAAAGTAAAGTTCGGTGCCAAGGTAAATTATCTGCAAAATTGGAGGTTCAATCCGGACTAAGACTAAAAACAGGTGACGCGATGTCTCCTATACTATTTAATCTGGCTCTTGAAAAAATAAACAGAGATATATCAGTGAATCATTAAATGGAGATGAAAATTGTATTGGGTGTTTACATGGGTACTAATATATATGTGGTAAAATATTTGAACCGTTTGGTTAATTTTTTTACAAAATATAGGACTTTGAATAATTCGTAAAATTCTCGTTTTTACATATATAATGTTTGATAAAATTGACAATTTTTGGTTTTAAGGTCCGAAAATTTTATTGATGTATGCTTACATATTACTTAACATCATACTAAAATATTAGAAAAATCCCTAGTCTCAATTTTTTTCATGGCTGTTTAAAGTTGATATTTTTAGTTAATCGAAAATATTATGAAAAAAATTACGAAAAAAACGGCATTAATTGACTGAACTCAAAATTATTTTTTCGAATGCAATGGTTTATCATGGCATTAAAATTATAATTAAAATTAACCACTATGATTGTAACCCTGTATCCCTTCCCTTGCTTTTTTTTTTGATAATATATATTATGAATTTTTGAGCACATATTTATATACATATATTGTTATATAAATATATTTAAATCCGAACCCTACTTGGGAGTCAACATAAATGCAAAAAATAATATGCATTATGAAATTCGGTTAAGCATAAGTAATGCAAACAAAGCTTATTTTACTAAGAATAAGATGATCACTTTCAGATTACCGTCCAAAGCTACAAAGGAGAAACTGTACACCTTCTACCTGAGAGCTGAGACCGATAGTAATATACGCATAAGAGACATGAACTACAACACAAAGGGACAAAGAAAAACAACTTAACGTTGAAAGAAAAGTTTTACGGAAAATTCACGGACCTGTTTGAAACCAAAATGGAGTTTATGAGAGACGAACGAACGATGAACTAGACATATTAAATATTAAACCAAATATCGGATTGTTCTTAAAAACTAAAGTGGTATATTAAATGTCTTTATCCGAAACCCAACAAAAAAGTGACCAAGGGGAAGAACTTGCTAGTGGTGATTAGACAGAGTTAAGAATGATATTTCAAATACCAACGAGACAAAGCGATTGGAGGATGCAATGGACCGGATTGTATGAAGATATTTGGTTGAAGCATGCCAGATGCCTTAATGGCATGTATAGCAATAAAAAAAAAAAAAACAAAAATTATAATACAAAAAGAGATATAGACCTACTCAATTATTACAATAGTAGAATAACTCACTTTTGAAAAAAATAGAAAATTCCTCGTCGTTCATTACAAGCCAAGCTAAATTTATAATATTTAATAGATATTATTATTTATTACAAAATTGAATTTAATAATAAAAATTAAATAGGTATTTCACATTTATGGCAGGTATTTTATGATATATATAAGAGTATACCCTGGTATAATGATAGGTATAACCCAGAAATATTAAAAAATTTTCATCCCATTACTCCTTTTTGTCTTCACAATATACTGATGGCTCCCAAATTAGTAATAACAAAAAAACAATGGTTATATTATGCATTTAAACTATTATAATTTATTAATATTTGTTTATTTATCATATTACTGTATAAATCAATTTACAAATAAATATGTAACATATAAAAAATTAAATTAAATATTTTATTCTTAATAAATATAAATTATTAAAAATATAAATAAAATTTAGTAATAAGGATGAGCTTGTTTATGTTTCATAATATGTTCAAATATTGATTCAAGTTTAAAACACCTATTCTCATCTCCTTCTCAACGTTTCCTTTTGACTGATATTTAGTTTTAATTACAGCCAACGCAGAAAATCCGGTTTTATATATGTATGTAGTAGCAAAAGGTATTAAATTTTTCGAAGCTTTGTTGGCCAATTCTGGATATTGTAGTTTCACATATGTTAAAAATTGGGCTAACATCGATGATAAGAATATAGTCTTCATTGTGGAATCTGACGTTATATCGTTCTTGTACAATTAATGGTAAATTCGTTGAAAGTTCAGCAGTGAAAGGATTATTGATCCAAATTTGTTGTTGAGTATTCTCCTGAAAATAGCGTTCAATGTGAATTTTGAGGTTCAATAAGTAATTAATGAACTCTAATTTGACGATATCATTTAAGTTTATACCATTTTTACATCAAAAATGTATGGAGCATAGGGAAGCAGTCATTAAAAGCAACCTCTTCTATTTTAATCTTCCATAAAACTAATTTCCTTTAGAACGCCGTAATTTTATCAAGAAGCTCAGAAATGTGGATATCATTTCCTTGCAACGATTTATTTATTATATTTAGCTTTGAAAAATTATAGCAAAGATATGACAGTAAATCAGTGTTTTCAAACTTGTCGTGGTGTTTATTGTGATGTAAAAGAAATAAATGCAGTTCTATTTTAAGCTTGAATACTCTTAATACTACATTTCCACGCGAAAGCTATCGAGAATTGCTATAGTAAAGTAGGAAAGAATATCAGCTCCATATCAAGACACAATTGTTCGAAACATCTGGACTTCGTCGTACGAGTTTTGATGAACTTTACAATTTTCATAATTGTTTGGAGTATTTCATCAAGATCTGGATCTATACAGATAGATTTTGAAGCAAGTGCTCCCTTATGAATTATACAATGAGCCCATACAGCATATAGAGCTTTTTGTTTAATCTGGGCTTGATATCCGTTGTAACATTCACCCATAGAACAAGCTTATCAGTGCAAATACCACAGCACAGTTTTCACATTAAACTATTTTCCGTCATAAAGGAATCAAGCATTTCGAACAAGTCAACCACTCTAGCTTGACATATGACATGTAATTATTCGGAAAAAAGATCTTCCTGAAAAACGCCACCATCAATAAACCTCACGTATCAGATTAGGTGTCCATCATTATTATTATCAGTGGCTTCGTCCAATTGTAGAGAAAAATCCTTATTTTATAATTTGTCTAGCAACTGGTCATTAATATCCTCAGTTAAATCGAGTATTATGCAACTAATAGTAGTATATAATAGTGGTACGTTCATCAATTGCTTGGTAGCATCCTCCTCAAGCATAGTTGGCACCATGTTATAATATTGTCCATGTCTATTGCTTTTGGTAAAATGAGCTTGAAGCAATTTTGATTTGAAAAATTTATTGAAGCATATTAGTTTAGTTAGTTATATAATATTATGTATCTTCTTCTTTTTCTTCCTCAGCTTGTCGGCCCATTAAGTGCCATCGCTGCCATCACAAAACCTCTCCATTTCTCTCTATCGTATGCGTCATCAAAAGATGACTCTTCTTCTATGTTTATTATATCTTGAGCTATAACGTCCACCCATCGGGTCCTTGGTCTTCCTAATGGACGTTTTTTATTTATTTTGTTAACTAAAACTTCTTTTATTACTTGTCCCTCCGTTCTCCAAACATGGCCGAACCATTCCAGTCGCTTGCTTTTTACATATGAAATAATATTTGGTCTGTTATATAACTCCTGTAGTTCTTGATTTTTCTTTCTTCTGTAGGTTTGTGATTCTGCATTATATTTCGGGTCGTATATATTTTTCAGTACTTTTCTTTCGAAGGTCATTAGTCGTTTGCTGTTTCCTTTGGTCAGTGACCATGTTTCACTCGCGTATGTGATTATTGGTCTTAAATAGCTATGATACAGTAGTGTCTTTGAGTTATGTGATAGTAGTTTTGATTTAAGGAGTCTCCTTATGCTATAGTAGCATCGGTTGCCGCATGCTATTCGATCATTGATTTCTTCATGCATGTCGTTGATGCTATTTATGTTAGCACCTAGGTACTTGAATACCTCCACTTTCTTGAAACTATAGTCATCTACTGTAATATGGTCTATGTTTGGGCTTCTTCTTGCTACCATTAAGTATTTTGTCTTTTCCTCATTTACACGTAGCCCTATGGTTTTACTTGCTTTCAAAAGTTTTGACGCAGTATTTATGACTTCATCTCTAGTTTCTCCCATTATTACAATTTCATCTGCGTTTGCCAATATTACTCGTTCCCCACATATTTCCATTTTTCGACCGTCCCATACTTCTCTCATTGCTTTTTCTAATGCTAGATTAAACAAGGTGGGTGATAGAGCATCACCTTGTCTAAGGCCTGATTTTACCTCAAAGGTTTCAGACATTTCTTGCAGGAAACGCACTCTGCACACCGTTCTATTGCTACATCCTTTTATAAGACTTACGTACTTTTTAGGAATGCTTAGTAATTCCAGTGCTTTCCATAGTATGTACCTATCAATACTATCTTAAGCTTGCTTATAGTCTATAAATATAAGGTGCAGTTCTTTATCAAATTCATAAAACTTAGCCATTATCTGTCTCAGTGTAAAAATATGGTCCAATGTCGATTTACCTTTTCTAAAGCCGCTTTGATATTCTCCGACTATTTCGTTAACATATGGGTTAATCCTTTCTAATATTAATGACGTATACACTTTGTAACACGTGTCTAAGAGAGATATACCTCTGTAGTTCTTTGTTTTGGTCGAGTCCCCCTTTTTTTAATATAGGCCTTTTATAATATTATGTATAGGTATTGAAATTACCATTTTTTTTTTCTTATAGCGGATTAAAATTTGAATGCAATGATATCACATTCGAAAAAACGGTCTTGCGCGAAGTTTGGTCAATTATGTGCAGTTAGGTATTTATAGTTACTCATGTCATAACTCATAGGTGATGTAGACAAATTACTCTAACTTCGACGAATATATTATTAAATATTTTACGATAACATAGGAATAATTAAACTTAGAAGCTTGAAAATTTTAAATAAGTAGTATTTAAATTTGTTTTATATACGTTATAAAATTTTGAAACTATTACGTTGACATATAAATTTGAATGAAATAAAAATACCTATATAGTATTTGACTGAACTTCGTTCTGAATCATTTTTTTTCGAATGTGATATCATTTCATTGAAATTTCAATCAAAATACAGCACCATACACTCTACAATGGCATTCCACCCATAGCAATATCAGCTCGTCTTTGTTATTTTATTTGGTACTGAGAATAGTAACATTGTACCATATTATATGTACCTATGTCCTATACATAAATTAGAATTATATTTTTTGTGAATTTGGTTATTTTTCTAGTTATTAATATTATAATATATTAATATACACAAGTACTGTTCTTATAAAATATAAATATTATTTGTTGTTCAATGAAGTTTCGTCTAGTCAGCATTTATGTTTATTCGTATAGTTAGGTATATGTTTTTTTAACGTTTGGAGTATTCCAGTTATTCATTTAATTAGATTATAGGTTTTGAAATTGTCTGTTAAATCTATTAGTGTTACTGGTATAAACTTTGTTATGAAATGGTGTTAAATAATAAATGCTTTAATATATTGTGATTAAAATTATATTTTAATTCTTTCTGTATATATACTTACGAACATATGTTGTATCATTTTGTTTATTATACTGCTGTATAGAATCAGTAAACTTAGGATAAACTAAAAATTAAATTAAAATTATATTTATAATGGTAAATTGTTACTTTAAATTATTTACGTATATAGTATAGTGTATATAATGAATTAAACTTAACAGGTATTCTTTTAATATTTTTGTATAAGAATGTTACCAAAATTTTATCCTAGATAGGTACCTATTATATTATATTAATATACCTACTTGCAATTAAAACATAACATTAAAAATATATTTTGAATTGCGTAATTAAATATAATTAGTAGGTATAGTAATAAACTAAAAAACTATCTTCCAAAGTAACTTTCTAATTTAAAAGAAATTTGCAAGTAATTAAAATAAAGTATTTTCTTCAAAGTCTATTATATATATATAATAGAAAATAGAAAAAGTCATACTATATACTTATTACTCAATTTCTCGAGATATGTGACAGTTTCTAAGCATGAACGGTAGATCATTTCGGCATTGTTTTACTACAAATCCAATATCATTATATCAATGACAATGATCGTCTGAAATTTCATGCATTGCTGTCTGCCAACTACACACCATCTCTCAAATGCTTTGAAATAGTAGGAAATTTTTATACATATAAGGTGCGCGTCAATGAAAAATATTCATCATTTTTTGGCCGCTTCTCTCGTGAAATATAGTATATATTACGAGTCTATACTTCGCATCATTTATATTTTTTACTCATATTAAATTTGAATAACTTACGTTTTATTGCATTGAGAAAGTATACTTTTATTTCATTGATTTCGGGAAAATCAATAAAATCTATAAAAGAATAAGTTATAATTTTTTATGTTTACTAGTTATAACTGTTAAAGCTAATAATATTAATACGAGTAACAAAAAAGTAACGAATATATAAATTGTATTTATGATAATATTTAATTAATTTTGAAGTTCGCACATATATTTTTGTTGGTGTGTATTAGTGTTGGCCAACGATATCGATAAGTCGATACGATATCGTGGGTTTTTTCTTAATATTTTTCGATATCGATATAGTAAAATAATTATCGAAAATATATCGATATCAGGGTGATTAAACTGGGCTCGGTATTTTCCGACGATCACCTATTATTTTTGAATTCATATTTTAAATCGAACCCAAGTTCTGAAACATTGATGGAAAAACTGCTTGAAAAAGAAATTGTTTGATTAAATACATTGAATACTTTACAGTTAGTACAAAATAGTTTATGATTGTTAATTTACACTCATGGACCATGGTATATTATATATTAATATATTATGAGTGTAAACTAATATTATTAATATAATATGTAATATATTCTAATATTCTATGCTTTTAATATACTTTCAATATACTCATAATATAAAATGTAACATGTTATGTTGTTATTAATATCAATATCGATATCGGTATTTTTCCGATAACGCGATACAATATAGGAAAAAAAAATACGATATATATAATTAAAAATATATCGTTGGCCAATATTATTGTGTATATTAATAATGTAACAAAATATCATAAAAGTATAAATACATTAAATATCAAATCCTGAATAAATCGAGACATAATATATTAGTTCCTTAATTATACACCTATAGGAAAAAACATTTCTGAATAAGAAATAAAAGTGATCCATTACTATAAATTATAAGATAATTATGCATTCAGTCAAGTTTTTTATTTATTTTATTTATTTATTTACATAATTTTAAAATTTCTTGATAGCTATTAAAATATGGTAGAAATACCATTGAAAAATTAAAAACCCGAAATTTGCAGAAAATAAATTTTTCTATAAAACTTGATTTTTAAAATATATATAGGTAGGTATATATTATGATAATGAAATTAATAAAGGTAATAAATATGGTAATAAAGTAATAATATGTGAAAATCATACATAAATTTTAACTACCTATTTAAATGAGTATTAGTACACCTATCTGATTAATTTTAAGAAAAGTTAAAATTTAAATATAGGACATTATACATTTCGGAAATTTGTTTGTTTATAATAAATACATTTTAACTTATAAGTAATAAGTTGTAACATTTTAAATTTTGAACTTAAATTCTAATAATGTTATACAAATTTATTGATATTAATATATTATATTATAATTTATAAGTACCGCGGAGAAATATTTAATACATTAAAAATGATTACTTTGCTCATTATCATTTATTTTTTAATGAAAATATTTTATTTTTATTTTCAAACCGTATTAATAATATAATACAATATCTACTACCATTATCCTAACCTATCTGTATTTTGTCCATTTTTAAATTTTTATAATTTTGATTAAAAAATTATATTAATTGAGATGTAGTGAATTACATGATATTATCAAATAATATCAAATAATACCCGATTACGTGATTTATTTTACATTGCGACTTCATAATAAATTAGAAACAAAAAAATTTTTCTTTAAAAAATATTTACGTATTTTAGAATTTGATACTTCTTCAACATATTTTTCCATAGTTTGACCTAATCGTGGTACAAAAACTAAAAACAGATACATCATTATATATTAACTTACAATTTTATAATTAATTACATTTAATTATACAGTTATATTTAATAAAATTGTATATATTATTGATTTTCATATTATCATATTACTTCAATTATATTTTTCAAAAAATTATAAGTTTTTCAATTTTTTCTTTTTTTTTTTTATAATTCCTAAACATTTAAACTTACTTTATATGACATTTTATATTTATTTTGATTCTACACTCCGGAAAATAATTTACAGTACTATTCGTGAAGAAATTTGTAATATATATGAATTCATTTTTATTTTAATATTTATTTCATGTAAAATTCTTTTATTACCACAAAGTCTCTTATTTAATATTTAATTTATACTCATCATTTTTTTTTTTTTTTTCAAATTTGAACTATTTTTTTTCGTGTTAATTACTTCTTCATTTGTAAGTATATTCAAATATTTGTACAAAAGAAGTGTTTTAATTTAAAAAATAAAATATGTATTTTATATAAATAAAGGGTTGTAATTATTGGATTTTTTTTTTTTACAAAGAATATTTTAAAAACTTAAAAATTAACCAAAAACGAATGCACTAATATAACAGAAACACTTAAAAAAATACACACATACACATACTAAATGCATATATTAATATAATCATAAAATTCTATAGATAAAATGATGAATGTTTACAATAACAAGAAAAATATTTATATTCATAGTAGAAAGATGAAAATATAATCGCTTTCATTGAATATTAAAAATTGTAGATTTAATATTATTAATACCGTTTATCAACATGACAACATGTATATTATACTGGTATCATATAAGAGGATGAGATATTCTTTTTTCACTAGTCAACGTATAAAAATGTAGTTATACGTATAAAAATTTGTTTAAATTACCTAATATTATTTCACGAAACAAATATAAATTCTTAAATATGAGGATTAAGAAATACAAGTCTATTATATAATAGGTATTAATTTTAATAACTTTTAAAACATTGTCCATGAAGTATTGGTTTTACAATGATGTGTGATTTTTTTTTTGTTTTTTTTTTTTTTTTTTTTTTTTTTATGTCTGTGTACAAAAATACTACCCGAAATAATGCTCCGATTTTCACGAATATGATCTGTTTCCGGTAGCAAAGTGGATGTACTTGGTACTTTATTTGAGTCATTTTTCGAATTTCTCATAATTGACTATAAGCGGTAGAAAAAACTTCGAAAAAATGACGAAAAAACGGCATTTTTTACGAAAAATGAAATTTTGACGAATTCAATTTCTATATTTCTCGATAACTCGGGCAATTTTTAAGTTAGAGACTTGAAAATTTTTTCGGGTGTTCACATAGCTATTATATATAAGTGGTAAAATTTTAGAACCGTTTTTTAAATTTTTTTACTAAATATAGGACTTCGAATATTTCGTAAATTTCTCGTTTTTACGTATATAATGTTTGATAAAATTTGCAATTTTTGGTATTAAGGTCTGAAAATTTAACTGAAGTATACTTACATATTACTTAACATCATACTAAAATATTAGAAAAATCCCTAATCTCAATTTTTTTTTATAGCTGTTTTAAGTTGATATTTTTAGTTCAAACGAAAATTATAATGTGACTGAACTTCGCTCGAGAATCGTTTTTTCGAATGCAATGGTTTATCATTGCATTCAAATTCTAGGTAAAATTAAACGCTATGATCCGTACACCTGTATCCTGTGCGGCAGGAGTATCAGCGCTTTTTGTTAAAATTGCATATTAGAGAGAACTTCCCTCTTAAATTTTGTGTTTAAAAAATTATATATTTAGAAAAATATTACGTATTTGTTACATGTCAACAATTGAATTAAGTATATTTTATCTTAAAAAATAAATTTTCCTTATACTTTATATTTATATTTTTATAGCTATAAATTTTATAAATATTTATGTAGATTGATTATATTTAAAGTTTTAATTTAACACTAAAACAATTATTAATACGCATCACTTTTATCTTTAATAAAATGAGGGCAACAGAATACTAATATATCAAGTACCAAGTATAGTAATGAAATTGTCAAATAGAAAATGCTATATTTTGATCGTTTAAAATTTTTTTATTTATATTGTTGATTTCATATTAAGTTAATAGTATTTTAAAAATCCTTTAGAATTGTCTTTAAGTTGAGATACACTTGCTTATAATAATTGCACATAATATAGGTAATACAATCAAGAACATTATAAAAATTAGAAAGAAAATTATAAGAATAGAAACATACCCGACTTCATTTCATTAAATCTTTCCTCCGAGCATTCTTTTAAAATATATATTTGATCGGATAATTGTTTTTTATTTACTATAAATAATAATATAAAATTAATAATCAAAATAACTATTTAGTTTATAAATATAATAAATTAATACATGTATATGTCACCGGCAATATGGATAATTCAGGATATATGGACAATATGGATAATTAGTTTATAAAAATTTTATAAAATACTTGGGTTAAACACATTAGGTAAAATGCCAATTATTTTTAGGCAAAGTAAAAACAATTTATCATATTAAGTTTAAATATTATATTAATTTTGATCTATTATTATATTTTTACACATAGATATTATAATATTATTTATATTTATATTAACTATTAAGTACTGTATTTATACATTATACATTTTTCTTAAGCAACCAGCTACCTACTTATTACAACATGAAAAATAACATTTTAAAGTGCACAATACATTATTTTTAAGGCAAATGCAGTTTTTATTTCGACACTTGGCCTTACAAACATATTTAAAAAATCCTTGGCCAGTTACTATGTAGTGTTCCTTTGCCACTCTTTATAACGCCACTTCTGTGTCCGTTAGTACCTCGTAAATTTGTAGTAGCTATTGCTGACGTACTGAAAACTAACTTCTGACGTATAATCCCGAGTTACTAATGGATAAAAAAGATAGTCACCTAAAAAAAATAAAATGTCTTACTTATTAATATTAAACGAATAATTTCTAAACTTATTACCTCTAAAACAATACTTCGTGCATCTAAACGACCTTTATTTAGCTTAGGTACTAAAACACTTACAGTTGAATGAACTGTCATCGGAAATAGCTTCATATCTGACTACGCCTTCATTTTTTCACTTGATTTTCAAGATTTTCCTTGGCTCTAGTCCACATAACATTGGCGTTTTCGTTATTTAATTTAATAGTTGCTCGGATAATTGTAGCTAACAGTTGTTTTATGTCTGTTACACTGATACTTCAATTTGGACATTTGATTTAATTTCTTGTGATTGTTCTGTAATTAATTCAGCTAAATGTTCTTCATTTTCTATCTTACTTTTACATCGTATAATAAATTTGAATTGTTTATACCAATTTTGGGTTTTCAGCCAAATAAAGCTTTTTATAGAGACATTTTAATGCCATAATGATAAGTTCGGTTTTTCATGAGCTGGTTGAATCGAAGTCCTTGGATTCAATGTCAGTTTTTTTCTTCTTTCATCAATGTTCTCAATATAAATTTAATATCCTGAATTGCACGTTCTACACTACTTTGAGAATCCACTTTTAATTTGGCTATATGTTTCTTAAATTAGATACTATTTTATTTTAAAAATCACGTCAATTATCAGATTGAAAACCTAGGAGCTCCAAGTAACATAATAATATCTATAATCTTATAGGCTACCTCTTTAGCTCGCTTAAATTTGATGGATTTGAGAACAACAAATATTGTAAGGTGATCCTGGTACACCATAATGAATTTAAATTTTCCATCAGGATCAACTTGGATTAAATTCTTGAACAACTTGGAATCAGGAATTAAAGTCAGAATATTTTATTGGTTTAACTATTTCTCCTTTTTTCTATCCTTTTTGTTTTGTTAACATGGTACAAAAAAATGAAAAATGTCTTTATTATTTATCATTCGATCACGTCCTAACGTGGATTCTATACGTGTTTGCAATACCTACATCTAACAGATCACTGTTTGGCACATAATACAGCACAACGTTGTTATCTTTTACAGGAAATATAAGTTTTGTTTTTTGTATTTCTTGTACAACAAGTACATCATACGTACGACAACAGAAATGAGTAACTAAATGAAAATAAATCTTAATAAAAGTAATATAAAGTTGTAATTTATAAAAGTAATTTACGGATATTTTCTAATATAAATTTCTTACCTTTTGATTAAACTTTAAACGGAAGACTTTAGGCTGTTTATTCTTACGTCCAGCTTATGTTTTAAAATAATTTCTATTAACTCGTCATATTGTTCATCGAATAACACACTAGTATTATTAGTCAAATTTTTACGATTCGTATGTAGTTTGTTATAAAAATTATACTTCATATTAATCGTATCTATAGTCATGCCACACCGCGACGAGACACGAAAGTGACAATAATGAAATAAAATTCTAAGTACGTTTAATTTAGTTACTCAGAATTATTATTATTATAGTAGGGTTAATTTTTTATCTTCATATTTATTACATTAAATCGTGCACATACAGCACGCGCATTTATAATAAACGATAGTAAAGTCCGTTGGTAATAGGCGATACCCAATATTATTTATTTTTATCATATTTCCTACTCCACGTCCTAAGCAAAGCTCGTATTCAGGGCCGGCGATAGGGGGCGCATGGGGGTGTCCCCCCCCCCCCCCCATGAACTAGATTTGGGTATTAGAGTCGACAATAATTGAGTTGGGATTGAAGTCGGCAATATAGTCAATTTAGTCAGTAAGCATAGATAACATATTTATTTTATTATCTATGCCAGAAATTCAAATTTTATTTAAATGGTACATTAGATTCTGAATCTGTGCGAAGCGAGAATGTATTGGTTTTACAATGATGTGTGTCCTTTTTTTTTATGCCTGAAAACACTTTTATGACCCGAAATAATGCTCCGATTATCACGAATAGCATATGTTTCCGTAGGAAAGTGGATGTAGTTGGTTCTTTATTTAGGTCATTTTTCGAATTTCTCAAAATTGACCCTAAGCGGTAAAAAAAAACGACGAAAAAACGGCATTTTTCACGAAAACTGAAATTTCGACGAATTCAATTTCAATATTTCACGATAACTCAAGCAATTTTGAAGATAGAAACTCAAAATTTTTTGTGGATGTTAACATACTATTATATATATGTCATAAAATTTTGGAACCGTTAGGTTAATTTTTCTACAAAATATAGGTTTTTGAATATTTCGTTAAAATCTCCATTTTACGTATATAATGTTTGATAAAATTGGCAATTTTTGGTATTAAAGTCTGAAAATATTACTGAAGTATATATATGTTACGGGCAAAGTATACAATTTGGGCATTTTATCCAATGCCCGGACATTTTATACAATGCCCTTCGTATATTGGGCAATATAGAAAACGGATGAGATGATAAGCAATATAGACAATTATTGCTGGGTATTATATAATCCTGGACTTTATATGACCGTAATATATAGGTAAATATTCGCACCAGTATCCGTTCTATGGGGTAGATTGTTGTTTCTAAATATATTTTTTACATTGCCCAAAATGTTCGGACATTGTGCACAATTTCCGAATTTCCCAAAATTTCCAAAAATTCACTCCGAAAGGCAGCACGGAAATTTTCAAATTTGGGTGGTCAGGGCTACGATCAATGTACATGTGTAAATGTAAAACACGGAAGTGCAAGTGTAAAGCAGCGGATCGGCTATGTACATCAAAATGTCACGGAAGCAGTACATGCGACAATAAGTGATAATAAAATTTAAAAAACTTATTATATTTTCTAATAATATAAATACGCATGTCATTATTTATTAAATCATTTCATCCGTTTTCTATATTGCCCAATATACGAAGGGCATTGTATAAAATGTCCGGTCAATGTATAAAATGCCCGGGCATTGTATAAAATGCCCAAATTGTATACTTTGTCCGTAACATATACATATTATTTAACATCATATAAAAATATTAGAAAAATTTCCAGTCTCAATTTTTTTTTAAAGCTGTTTTAAATTGATATTTTTATTTTAACCGAACATAATATGAAAAAAATGACGAAAAAACAGCATTATCTGACTGAATTTCGCTCAGAATCGTTTTTCGAATGCACTTGCAATGGTTTATCATTGCATTTAAATTCTAATTAAAATTAAACACTATATGATTTTCACACCTATATCCCTGCGGCAGGAGTATCAGCTCGTCTTTTATATCTGTTGTGTTTATTATTGACTTCTTGTATTGATATATTATTATCTTAACAAGTGAAAATTATTAAGATGTCTAAAAGTAGAAAAAGAAAAGGAACAAAAGTTTAGCGTTTAACTTGCGGTTATGTATTTGATGATGATTATAAGAAGAGACATGAAATTAAAGAACATGCCCATTGATTAAATATTTATATTAGGTATATATTATCAATGATATGCCAGTAGAAAAGTTTCGTTCAAGCATTTTGGAGCAACCGAAAATTTATTTTAATAACACATATTTTTGTGATAAATAAATGATTTAAATATTAGATACACTTAGTGCCACAAAACTAAAAAAAAACTGCATAATATAATTATAAGAGCGGTTATAATTAGTCGGCAAAATTGGAAAAAATACATTTATTTTTTTGCTTTTTTACACGTTTTTAAACAGTATTAAAAGTATTGTGGTCGGCACATTCCTACAATTACACCACCCCCCCCAACGCGCCGGCTCTGCTCGTATTATGTATAATGCCTAGATTAACGGTAAAAATAACGGATAATCTATATTGCCAGTTAACATATTATATGTTTATTTTAAACATTTAAATTAATTAATTTCTGATTATAGATATTTATCTTAACATATATTTAGATATCATTATTTAAATGATTTACAATATAATTATTAAAATAAGAATATGAAGAATAATATGAATGAATAAACTTCAATAGGTACAAAACATAATAATATATAATATTAAACACTAGATATCTTATATTATTAGTTATTGTTAATAAGAAAATTAAATAACCTACCATCAATTTAATATTGCAAAATTTACAATAATGATATTCAAGTAAACATAATAAGATATTTCGAAATAAAATAAAATAAATTTCATTTATAATATGTAACAGGTAATAATTTATTATAGTTAATATATTAATGAGTTAGGTATGTTAGGTAGTTAGGTTTTTACATTTTTATTAATTATAAGTTCTATTAGGTAATATTTATGATGCATATTAAACTCATTCCATGATTAATATAATACATATTACAATATACCTACCTGTATAATATTAAAATTATAATATAAGATTATAAATTTATATTTGTATAGATGAAATAAATTGAATATATTAAAATATCTTACTACTATTAATTCGTATATTATATGTCATATAATTTTCCAATAGTCTCGGTATTCCTTAAAACACAAATATAAAACAATAAAATGAGTAAATAATATAACTATCTATTAGTTTATACGAAATATACTAAGAAAATGTATAATTAAAGGTAATAATAATATATATAATTATTGAACATTTCAATAAAATATTATTCATAACATTATATATGTATACCTAATATTCAAATATGTAATTACTAGGTATATCTTGTAAAATTTTGAAGTTTTAATGTTTTGTAAACTTTAAAGATATAAATAAATATTAAATTTAAATTTAATACATAAAATATATGTCGAAAAAAGTTGCATATTTATCAATTATATAAATATAAAAAAGAATAAGTACTTTAATATTAGGTATAGTATTGGATTTACGCAAACTACAAATATTCAAAACTATGTTTTTAATGATAAATGATAACTAATTATAATATTATACTACTAGTTAATCTAACCAGACACAACCTATTATGTTCCTTGAATTCATTATGAATTAATTACTACATCAAAATATGAAAAAAGGAACCGGTTACTGAAATGGAAGGGATACATGTGTAAAGAGAATAGCGTTGAATTTAGATTAACATATAAATGCAATGATTAATCATACCTGAAAACGATTATTAGCGAAGTTCATTAAATAATAATTTATGATTAATTAAAATGTTTACATTTATCAGTCTCTACGTTCAATATACCTAAATAATTTATCATAAAACCCCTAAATGAGTCACCTTAAATATCCCATCTGACAGTACTTAGCTCAGAATCATTTACAAATGTAATGATTTTATATTGTATTCAAATTGTATTCAAAATTCAACTCTATCCTCCTGACACATGTATCCCTTCCACATTTGTATCGACTTTTTCTTTTAAACTTAAAACAACTAAAAAAAAAGTTAATTGTAATTATTATAAAAACTTTGTACAAAATAAAGCATTATATATCTGACATCTGAGCTTCAAAAAAATTTTCAAAATTTTTCATCATTTTTATAAATTATATTTTCCAAATTTTTTAATTTTTTAATTAATTTTGATTGTAAAAGTATTGAGAAATAATAAGAATAATACTTGTATGCATTTTACGAATTTCGTTTAAATTAAAAATATCAACTTTATAGAGCTATAGGAAAAAAAAAATTGAAACTTGGGATTTTTTTAATATTTTGAAATGTTAAGTCATATGTGAGTATAGTTCAGTAAATTAAACAAACCTTAATATCCAAAGCTGCCAATTTTGTCACACATTTTAATATTTTATACATAAAAACCACAATTTTACGAAATATTCAAATTCCTATATTATGTAGAAAAATTAACATAAGTGTTTCAAAATTTTGCCACATATATATAGTATATATGTGAACACCCAATAAACTTTTCAAGGTTTTTTAACTTTAAAATTGCTTGAGTTATCGTGAAGTATTGAAATCGAATTCATCGAATTTTCAGTTTACGTGAAAAATACCGTTTTTTCGTCGTTTTTTCTATCGCATAGAGTCAATTTTGAGAAATTCGATAAATGACCTAAATTAAGTATCAACTACATCTAATATCCAACCGGAAACGTATTCTTTTCGTGATAATCGAAGCATTACTTGGTAGTAAAAGTGATTTCAGACATAAAAACAAAATCATACAAAACGAAAACACACATCATTGTAAAACCAATACATTTTTCGTTTCGCTCAAAATCTAAAACGTGTTAATGAATTATAATTAATATAACTTTAAATTACTATAAATTATAAATTTAATAAAATTTAATTTGAATTACTTGCCTTTCTTAATTGTATCGAAGTATATTTTGCTTACTATATCAAATTCTAGATATATGAAATTATTAATATGTATTACAATTTTAAATTCATTCTAATATTAATAATATTGTTAGTATACACATTTGTAGAATGCCTTATATTATTTTTTATTGCATTTTATAATATCTATTATAATATAATTTATATTATTTGTATTTATATTACAAAATTATAGTTATTTAATTATTATTATAATATTTATAAATACGATTTATTTATTAAATAAGGACTGTATACATACTGCGTTCATCCATTAACTTATTATATTTTGTATTTGTTTGATAAAAAATTGGATAAACTAAAAATTTTATTTGAAATTTAATATTTTTTACATAGATGTTAATAACTATATATTTCATAAAAATAATAAGAAATAAACGCAAGTAATGTCCATATTAATTTTACGAAGAAGAAATAAATAGGTTAGAAATAGTTATAATATACACAGTAGGTATCGTAAACTCGTTCACGAGTAGGTTCATTGAATTTTTTATAATAATATTTACAGACATTTTCATCTAAATAGAAATTTTAGTATTTATACATTTAACTGATATATATATAGTAATTATATGATTGTATGATACGCCGTATAATAATTTATTAATATACAATAAACAAATTTCAGAAATATAATAAAAAATAAAAAATGTATATAAGATAAAAATGATATTAATTGTTTTATCGTAAAACAGAATATATATTCTTTTTCTATTAATACAATACTAGAGTTAATAATTATAGGTGCAATTACATTTTTAAGAGAAGTAATTGTATTTTATTTTTATATCATAATTATAATATCTTGTTTTTTCCCTATAATTTTTATAAACTAAAAAAATAATAATATAAAAATAATTAAATAAAAATAAATAAAAATTGTATTTTAAAATTTATTAAAAATAAGAACTTACTACTTTTTTTATCGTGATATTCGTATTCATCTAATTTATCTGAAATTTAATACAATACAAAATTATATGTGCACGTTATACTTATAATATTACATTAAATAAAAATTATATTTTATAGTATTCAGTGTTCACTCTTGGTAATTCTCTCGATTAGAACTATTAGGATTATGAGACTATTGTTGGATGATAAGCTGTTTCCGGATGACACTTTTAGTCCTTAACTGAACGCAACTAGTTCGCAATAAACGTACGATATTTTTGCACTCTTTGTCAATTCAAATAGTATTTTATTTTGATTGCACATTTCTTAGTTTATCATTAATAGTAATAATGACTACTATTGTTCATAGCATTTATGTTCCGCCTCTTGAGTTATTCTGGAATTATTTTCTATGTACTAAGTTCTTTGCAATATAAAGTATATATGATTGAATTTAACGGGCGATATAATGAATGTTCACTTGCTAATAGCAGAAATGCATAAAGCAGGACAAAAATATAATGTCAGTCTCTCAGTATAGAGTAGAAAAAATTATTTCTTGAAGACAGCCAGCTTGTAATTTTCTTCCTTCTTTCCTTTTCTAGTATATTAGTACAACAGTGATTCTCAACCGAGATGACATGTCTGTGACACAAATTGAAAAAGGTTGAGAACCACTGCAGTACAATATAAATATAAGAATAATTTTAAAAATTATGAAAATTTTTTTTTGATAAAATATTAAAGTACCATTCTACATAAGATCAAAAACGTAATGAACAAAAACATAAGGTAATACTTCAGTGGAAGGAATACAGATATAAAGATAATTTAAATTATGATTACAATTTTTACATTATTAATAAAAATATGAAGTTCTATGTTTATGTCAAAAAACACAATAAAAATTCCAAAATTGTATCATCTATAATATAATATATCCTTGTGAATAACCAATAAAGTTTGCAAGCAATTAAGATAAATATTTACTGAAATATCTTCAAATATTTGAATTTAAATTTGTTAAGTAGATCCTATTGATTTTTTGGTAAAATTTCATTTTGTATAAGCAAATTTAAAGAAATTCAAAAATTGACTCAAATCAAGTATCAACTAAACGTGATTCTATACCGAGAATAACTTATTTATGGTGATTAGATCATGTTCACAGTCTCAAAAAGTGTTTTCAGAAATAAAAAAAATAAATAAATGACAGATATTATTATAGAGCAATATTTACATTTCTCACTTCATTATTTTTATATTTTTTTACTTTTATTGGTTACAGAAATATTATTTGTTTATTATATAAATAATAATTCACATATTTTTATCAATAATTCAATTTTATCTTCCGCGTATAATTTAAGATAATGAAATGAGTTCCGATAAAGCACACAAATTATATAAATATTTATTAAAGGTGATTAGTGATCACTATAATTTTATAATATACCTACTTATAATAATTCTATAATTAATAAGAATTATACGATAGTCTATTAAAGCAGTTGATTATTAAATATTTAGTACTATGAAAAAATGAACAATATTATAAAATTTATTCTAGTAATGTTAAATTAGAATAATGAAATATTTGTATTAATTGTTATATGATTAAGGTAATTAAGTTATTTAAGAAATATAATATTCAATTAAGGTTATTTAAATTTATTTTTAAATAATTATTTTTAATTGGTACATATACTCGAATATTAGATATATATTATATATATTTTGAAGTTCATAAATAATAGTATATATTTATATACTAATAAATAAAATTACTTACTTAAACCATTTAAACTCTTAGTGTAACTTGAATAATTCATTTCATAAACATAAGGTTGAACTAGAAATACATGATAATATAATTACAAAGAC
>JAIUCT010010302.1:0-12515 GCA_021307375.1 Tetraneura akinire | reverse complement strand
TATTATTATTATTATTATTATTATTATTATTATTATTATTATTATTATTATTATTATTATTATTAGTTATACAAATGTGAGTGTTTTAGCCACGTACTTTGTCCGTTTCTGTATGTGCAGAGCTATGTACGTGTCGAATTAAAAGGATGCAGAGAACATTGAAGACTAAAATATGTTTTAATAATGGGAGTCAGTGCGTGAGAGGTAGGAGCAGATGGAAACGGTCACGGATGGAAAATGAGGAAAAGAGAGAGAGAATGACGAGAAGAGAAGAGAAGATAGGAAAGTTACACGTGGATGACGTAAAGTCCTTTGGTCGTTCTGATAGTAGTGCGTGCAGGGATTACTCTCGGTGTTTCGTTTTGTAAAGAAGGATAGGAGAAGTTGGGTGGCGGCGGCGGCCCAAAGACGTTATTTTAATGCCGTCCGGTTACGTTTACCCTAATTTATATTCAAACTTTTCAGCGTGCATAACAGATGCTCTCCGATTTCTGAACGTCCAAATTTCTATTCGTAAAGCACGAGTAGAAATAGTCTCATCAACGTAATAATGATAGCGCGTATTATAATAGTAGTTGATTGTAACATTATACCGTACCATGCCTCTTTGTAAATTCCAATTTATGTTATAAATTATACGTTCAGTGTTTACCGTGTTCTTTGAAAATTATGTTTTTCGAAACGAGAACGATAATTTAAAATGAGTTATAATATAAAATATATACATAAAGTATAAATAGTAGTTTATATATAAAGTTATATTTTAAGTAAAACGATGATAATGATGTTAATTTATGAAATTTATAGAAGAGGATTTTTCAGTTACATTATAATTATTGTACACGCTATGATCAAAAATGGAAATAATGTAAATAGTATTATCTTTTAATGATATGCTATAATCAAATTTAACATAATGAAAAAAACAAATCTTTTAAATCGTCCATTAATATCGTATTCGTTATAGTATGTTCGATCTGAATAATTACTGAACGTATCATTTTAGATAACCATAAAAATTTAAATATTCGGCTTCGTATTGATTTTACAATAACCATAACGAGCTACCTACTGAATTATTAAATGATTTTTAAATTTGTATGATATTAATAATATAGAAATTTAATTTTCAATGAGGTATCAACAATGGCATACTGATATTATATTTATTAGAACATAATTCAATTAATTTACTCCACACTCAAAATACAACATTTCCTTTATTGTTTTAATTAAAATTGATATTATCATTGGTAACTTCATAACGGTAAAATAAAATATTATTTTAACCGATATTTATATGGAAATAATTGAGTTTCTATTATTTTAAAATGATTAATGTAATTAGATTTTAATAAATAAAAAGGGTAAAATGAAACCAACATACGTAATAATATTAATAACATTGCAAATGGGTGTTAAATATAAAATTATAATTTATTTATTATTATTATTATTATTATTATTATTTTTTTTTTTTTTTTTTTTTTTTTGCTATCGATAAAATCTTAATAACTATTAAATATTTCAACTTATATAATATTATTTTAATATAGAAATATCTCTGATAAAAACAAATTTTATAATAATAAATAAATAATAATATAACACCCCAAAGAGTAAGAGTACAGTTG
Organism: Tetraneura akinire; assembly: GCA_021307375.1. Taxonomy (NCBI): domain Eukaryota; kingdom Metazoa; phylum Arthropoda; class Insecta; order Hemiptera; family Aphididae; genus Tetraneura; species Tetraneura akinire. The sequence continues at coordinate 10,881 of JAIUCT010010302.1, read as the reverse complement.
TTAGATTAAAGATGAGATATACATAATGAGGGACAAAAAAAAAAAAAAGGAAATTATTTAATTTTTTTTTTTTGATACTTTTAAACTGAGATTTTCATACTTATTAAATTTAAAAAAAATATATCTAATTCCTAATCTATATACTTAATGTATTTATAAAATTTTCATATAATTATAAAATATATATAGTCTAATTAAAATTATTCAACTTTTATATTCATTTTAGTATTATTTCATATGATTAATGTTTAAAATACCAGCATATTATATTAAAAAATATATGTCAATATTATACTTGTACTTTTAATATTTTATTATAAGTTTAAAATAACTTTTTAGATAATGTTATAAATGGATTTTTTGACAGGATTATCATTAATTCTTAATAGTTCAATATACTTATCGAAACAAGTAAGTTTCACTTCAAATTCAAATCCCGATACGACTTGCTGTGCAATTCTACTTATTTATGCCATTAAACATTGAAATAAAAATTTATCGTCATAAAATATTATTTTACTATATTAAAAATTATATCTTACGACTATAAATGACAATAATAAATATCTTGTGTGTAATTGATATAATAATTTTACAATAAAATTTATATATTAAAATATGAAGTAATATTATGTTTATGACATATTATAATAATAATTAGGCTTGCCAGACGTCCCGATTTGACAGGTATATTCCGGCGTCCCGCCCGGTTATACATTTTGTCCCGGTTATTTTAAAATTGAGAATTTTTTTTTTTTGTTCAATACACACCCATGCATCGTGGGATTATTAATACACTCGTATAATAATGGAAATTCGTGTAATAATAATATGGAAAAACCTAGAGTTGTACGTTTATACAATGTCAACATATTATAATGGAATATACCTTACAGGAAGAATAATAATTTATTACCCATTATATTATATATAAAATATGGATTCATTAAGAGTTAGATTAAGTTATAATTTTTTTTTTATTTATTATATTTATGGATGATAATAAAAATAGCTAAAAAAAAAAAAAAAAAAAAAAAAGGTATTTAATTATTCAATATTGTCCCTTGTCCCGGTTTAGTCATTTCAAAATCTGGCAAGCCTAATAATAATGAATCATTTATAAACATCAGCATTATATGACACAATAGGTATATGTTTTACAATTAAGTCTATTTTTATATTCTAAATTTTTCAATTGTTTTACAAACAATTGGTTAGTGATATAATAATTGGTACCTATATTATACTTTAGAAATTTTCACAATCAATGTTTATTTTGTGTTTCGAGATTATTATAATATTTACGAAGACTATCAGTTATAGCCGTGTTATATATATATATATATGATATATTATAGGCATATAGTGAAATCAGGCATTTTATTAAATGCCTAAGAAAATATTTAAAAGTATAATTCTAATACAAATTTACTATTTACCTAGTCATTTGCATAGGCGGAGATTTGATTAAATTTTAGGGGGGGCTGATAATTACTTATGTGGTCCATAAAAACTTTAATCCCCCCTACCCACTGCACTATAACATATCGAAATAATAACAATTTGTAAATTATATTTTATAATACTTTTATTTAATAAAATTTAAAATATAACATATTATTTTAATTTTATATATCTATTTTTAGATGCAAATTGATGAATTATTACATCTATATCAATATCAATATCTTTTTCTATGTATAAAATAGATGTATTATTAAATCTATTTTGTAGCATACTAGTTCTTAGCCATGTCTTTACTTTTCGCATAGCTGAAAAGCTTCTTTCGCAAGTCGCTGAGCTAATTGGTAAAGACATGGCTAATTGAAGCAATTTATACAAATTAGGAAACACATTTTGTGTTATGCATTTTTTTAGTGTATCATAGTTAATTTCCTCACTCTTTGATTGTAAGATACAGTTCTTGGCCACATTCATCTCTGCTTGTATATTGAATTTTGATAAATTAAATAAACCCTAAGTTAATTAAAATTATGAATCTCTTATATACAATATACTTACATTAATATGAAAACTTACTTGATAATGATCAATGAAATATAAACTTTCTTCATAGTTTAATTTGAAAAAATTATCCACAGACAAACCCATTGACAAACTTTCAGTAGAAAATCGTTCTCTTAACCTTGTAATTAAAGTGTCTACAATAACATTGTATGCATTTATTCTATAATAGTCTTCAGTTTTTTGCTTTATCTCTATATTATTATCATCATCCATAGGTACTGTATATTGTGCGCTTGTGCTTGCAGTAACTATGAAATTTTTAAGTTTATTTGGTTCTTTCCTTCTTCTTTTTTCTCCTAAATTTTTAATTTAAATACATTTTTTACATAAATTATTATAAATATGTAGTTTTATAATCATATACCTTGAAATGGGTTATCAATAGAAATTGTATTAGTTATTGCAAATTCATTAATATCTGACCAAATTTTAGAAAAACACTCTGATGTTTTAGAATCCTCTAAAGATTTGACTACAGCTTCAATAATATTTGATGAAGATCCAAGAGTAGATGACTTTTCTTGTAATTTACATGTTAAAATATTAATTATTGTTAAAAATTTATTTAAGAAAAATAAATGAACAATAAATTTTCCTTTCTTAATATTAGTTAATAATCCTGTAAAATAATAAAAAATAAATACAAAATAATTTCAAATTCAAATAAAGTAAATATTAAAAAACCCAGTTCACATAATAAAAATGTATATATTGGCAATTAACAACATATTTATATTTACCTAATGCTTCATTAGTGTCTTTATCAGATTCATTTTCAATTTCATTGGTTAATGTATATATTATTGCTTTATAATTAGATATTACAGCAATACAATTTCTATAACGACAATTCCATCTAGTGTCACTTAACCTTATAATTGATGTTTTTTTTATATTCAATTTATTTTGAATTTCTATTAATTTTTTATTATTTGTTGGGTATGAAAAGTGTATATAAAGTGCCTCTAATGTATTAAGAACACTTCTAGTTTCCTAAAATATATTATTTGAATTATTATTAAGTAAATAATACATTAAGTAAAATTATTTTACTAATAATTAATGAATACATTTTCAAAAAATTGATACCTTCACTATTTTAAACATATCCAGAACAACAAGATTCACTTTATGTGCCATGCAATGTGTATATATTGCATATGGGTATTTTGATTTAATTTTTGCTTGGACGCCATTAAACTGACCTGACATAACGCTTGCCCCATCATATGACTGAGCTATAATTGCCACTTTAGAATTTAAATTACATTGTTTGAGATAACCCAATATGAGTTGACTCAGAGTCTCTGCGTCTTGTTTATAAGAACAATCGATGAAACCAATAAATCTTTCCTTGATTTCCAGACCTTTACAATATCTTATACACAGGGCCATCTGCTCTTCTTTAAAACACCTGAAAAATTAATTTTATATTTATTAAATTTCTAAAAGTAATTATTGAATATTTTACCTGGCTTCATCACACATTATTCCGAATATACCCACTTCTTCCACTTCTTTTATGATTGAGTCTCTTAATATATTAGCACTAATATTTATAAGTTCATCTTGAACTCCGTGACTCGTATAATTTGTTGTTTCTTTATACTTCTGTGCAAATTCAGGATAAAATTTTGATAATAGATTACAGGTTTCTTTGAAATTACCTAAAAAAAATGTATATTAATTTTTTTATTACTTTTAATTTATTTTCTATATACCTTGATTTGTGGAATTTACAGTTTCATCGTGCCCTCTGAACGCCAAGCCTTGGCGACACAAAAACAGTGTTATTTCACTCAGAGTTCTTATATACATTCGGTTACTTTCTACTAATAATTTATGTTGAGAAGAAATCTGAGTCAATATATTACCAGATTTTTCAGTGGTTTTATGAGACTGCCATTTTTCCATACAAGTAAGATGATATTTTGTTGCTGCATGAGATTCAAGTTTACTTTTGTGGCCTTTCTTTGATCCTCTTGAACCAGATAACTAATAAATTTAAATAATAATTAATACAATATAATATATTTTGTAGTAAAGTCTTTGATTTCTACTTTATTCCATTTTCTAAAACCAATTTTGGTAAATATTTCTTCATTATTACTGCCACATCCATAATTACGGCATGCATAACAGTATAAAGCATCATTTAAAATACTGTATTCAAGCCATTCAAAGCAATAATAAGATGCATTGAAACTACGGTTTTGTTTATTAAATTTAGTCATTGGATAAGCCTGGAACATTATAATATAAGAGATGCAATTACCAGTAATAAATATAGTATAGTCAATTATTTTAACTATGAAATAAAAATCGCTACGACGCATTATAACTAATATTTATATACATATATATATTATATACCTACCTTTAAAATTGGACGTGATGGGCCACAGTTTATATCGCCCAAATCCGCGACATCATTAGTAACATAATTACTGTTATAAACATTGGCATATTCTTTAGTAATATTATTAACGTTGGTGATTTTATCAATATTAATATCAACATTAACATTAACATTCGCATCTTGTTCACATTTGTCTTTTATTTTAAAAATATTAAAATACTTGGATATTGACATTTTAATAAAAGTAATAAGACAAAATTAAAATGTAAAATTTACAGCACAGGTTACACGTGAACACAGAATACAGATAATAATTAATACAAAATTAAAATAAAGGATAAACATAATACACCAGTAACTATAAACATTAAACATAAAACGTGGAAGGTTAGGTAGGTAAACCTTCAAAAATACATATAGGTATTATCTAACACATTAGAAACATGGCTAAATTTAGCGCAATGTATAAAACGATAATTATTATACAAATATTTATGTGCAACGTGCCCGAGCCATGAGATATACTCCACAACACAGTTAAATATAACCACGGTTAAAACTAACCCATATTATGTAAAAACACAAATATTTTCATGGAATCAATAATATTATGTCTCGGCCGTTTAACGGCGGTACGAACACATTATCAGTTATCAAAAAAAAAATTTATTGTTATCTTATATTCGTATAATTCTAAAATTTTAATAATAGTATAATACATTTTTATTTATGAAATTTTATAATTTTTAAAAGTAAATAATAATTTTGGGGGGACTAAGCCCCCCCAAGCACCCCCCAATCTCCGCCTATGGTCATTTGACTAATGTCTAGTCATTTTACTAAATGCCTGTTTTGCATAAGTTAAACAGTAAAACAACTTATTTTGCAGTTGTACGCTGTAGCCATTATTATATATAATTATAGTACCTTCGTAAAGGACGTATGTTATATAAATCGTATTATGGTAGGTAAATAATTTGTAACTGTAATTTCTCTAAATTTATTTCAAAAGTTTAAAATTTACAAGCCATATAAAATAATATGAATTGTTTTAATAATTATAATATTATTAATTCATATTATTATTAATAATATTATTATTTAAAGTGTCGTGTAAGTTATATGATAAAAATAACTTTGAATTACAATAATATTGAATTTTTTAATGAATTGTAATACACAATATTTAAATTTATTATTATATTGTTTTTAATTAGCAAATCGTGTTATGTAATTAGACAAATTTTATATAAATAAATAAAATTATTTTCAAAAAATGAAAGCGAAAAATATATTCAACAAAATAATAATTAAATAATAAGTATTTTACTTTTTTTTTTTTTTTTATAATTATTTTATATTTTAATTTACTTAAATTTCTGTTATGGTAATCTAATCATCATTCATTACACATCAACACGCTGTCTAATGCGTGATATTATTAGGTAGTCCAAAAAGCTTGACAGGGTTGTTTGTTTTATCCAACGAAAAGGAACGTTGTATAAGGGATTTACGGATTGTGGGATTAGTTAGTCTTTCACTAGTAACCTAAAAAGAGGGTTGTAACCAAAAAGTGACGGGCACGGGAAAAAAAATGTTTATATAAGGTATAACTTTTATACGTATTTTTTTTTTTTTTTTTTTTTTTATACTCGTACGCATTTTTAAAATGTTTTTGTTATTATTGTGTAACCGTAAAGGTCAGTCTCTTATTTTATAATTCAATTTTATACTTTACAAAAGAGTTTAAAGAAATACCGTAAATACGTCCGTGTTTTCTAGTATTTTACATGGCATTCTAATTAGACTAAAAACGAAGTATTTCAGTGAACTTTTTTTATTATTTTCATAAATTTTCGAGAACGATTAAATATATAAGTGTACTGGAATCAGATGTTGGTGATTGTGGTGGAAGGATATGTAAATTATTGTAATAAAGATTGAAGTGCTATTGTTAAATCATTGCGATATTCCGCGAAAAAGGCGAATATTATTATAATACAATTACTTTTTAAAGTGATTAAATATTATGTTGATATGTTTGTATACAATTTTTAGTAGATAAAATTTAAAATTTAACATTATATACAATTTTTGTAAAATTTATAAATTTTTATACTCGACTAAAAATAACTGTAAAATATACCTTTATTTAGAATACTTCAACGCTAATTTGAAAACCGACAATTCAATATACCGACCATCGTTCAGTAATGAAACAAAAATAAAATAAAAATCAGTAATAACTGTCGTTATACGAAATTTTTGTGTACAAGAGAAAATAAGAACATAAGAACTCGAGATAAACGAGAATAAGTTTTTCTTCTTTCACTAGTTTTCGTACATATTTGTTTCAAAACACTTGAGATGATCAAAAACCTTTCAGTGGCTTAAAATAAAAGGATTTTTTCTTTTTGTATCCAACTGAATTATTTTTGTATAGTACAACTTCACACCGACAGTGAGTATTATTAAACGTTAACACTGACAACTAGTAAGGTGGTTATAATTTTCCTTTACTTGACAGGTGAACACAATATAAGTGAAATACTGAATGTTCGTATAGTTATTTTGTAATTTTGTATTTGTCAACTCATTTTCACTGTTGCGTATTAATTAAAAATAAAAATTATAATAACACTACTATACAGTAAAACAAGAAAATATTACATGCATTGTAATTTAAGATTAAAAATTATTCAAATACAGCTAATTCGAATTATGATATATCTATTTTATTATTATTAAAATTTTGAAACGTGTAACTTTGATAATTAAAAATTAAAATTAAACATAAAATTTATAGTATTTCCTAATAACATTTTATTTTTATACGTATAAATAATATAAAATGTATTAAGTAGGTACGATCAATATTCATATTAGTCTTGCATTTTGATTCTTCGCTAATATAATCAATAATTATATATATAATATATTATTAGGTACATAATTAGAATATTATTTTAATTATATTTTATTTTTTATTTTTTATCTTTTTTGGACACTATACTACACTATAAGGACTATATTTATTTTAATATCAGTATTAAATATTTTATACAAACAACAATATTAAATATTAAAAAATTAGTGATAAACGAGTCAAACCTATGAGCACGGATTTTACCTTAATTTAATGGAATTTTAGACATTATTCTATATTTTGTATATTTTGTAAAATGTACCACATTAATAATATACGTTTTTAGTTTCCGTTCACGTCATGACGATATTACAGGTATAATATAATACATTTTATTATTATTATTAAGTACTATTTTTTTTTTTTTTTTAATTTATTCAACGTGATCTGGAAATATTATGCACTAGAAATCAATTTCATGTATTTTAATATCTGTTGCATCACTACGTTGGGTTCTATATAATATTATCTTCAAACCATTGAGAAATATTATTGCTAGACAAATATCAGATAAAGGAAATCAGGGATACAAAAGGTGTTATTTTATAAGGGAAATGTGAAAGTAATAGATTTGAGTACAAATCCAATTTATTTTGGAATTCAAATTTTTCTATACACCTAACTATATAAAAAACTGATATAATTTTAATATTGATTCTACAAAATATGATATTCAAATAATATTTAATATTATTTTTATTTTTATTTTTATTATTATTTTTGAGTATATTTTATTTTAAATTTTCACAATTATTAATAAAATAGATTTTTTTTAATACTTAACATTAATTTGGAATTTCTAATTATTGAACAATAATTATAGTAAATAATGAAAAATATTATGTACTATTGATTTATATAAATATTTTTAAATCTAATGTAATTTAAATATGAAAATTGAATTTATCGAAGCTATTATATAATAATTAACACAGCTTAAGAAAAGATTCAAGGACAGCATAAGTATATAATCTGCTACTCCCTGCGCACGTCTATAAATTCAGTGTATTTTGATTAATTATAAAAAATGAAATAAACTGTTTTTATATTGGTTTAATATGATCCGAAAGTAGTTAAGTTTTGTGACAATTAAATTTTAATGATTTATATTATAGTAATATTGTACCAATATTAATTTATTTAATTAAGAACTGAGGTTACACTGAAAGTTGAATTTTAGCTAACGTAAATTACAATTAGTTAAATTGCTTGAAGATTAATAAATATGTATTTCTATTTAATAAATTCAACTTACATTGATGATAAAACACGTGTTCATAAGTTATACATTTTTATATTACATAATTCATACTATATTATAATTATTATTATTTAATATATTATATTTACATAAAAGTGTAGCAAATAAACGATAGTCATGAATCATGATTAATCATAATATAAGATATACCTAACCGGTGTTTTAATTAAATTATTTAATTTATTGAAACATAAATGTCAATTTAACTTAATTTTTATCGTGTTTAATTGCTTACACTGACCGTTGAAAGAATAAAATGAAATACTATCATTTACGATTATACTCGTATAAATGTTCTAAAAATTATAAATTAATTCAATATTGTCCATATAAACTTTAGTGAAAACCACGTTTTTATCTTATCGTGATATTATTTTTATATAGATATATATAAAGAAAAAAAAACTATCATAATATAATATTATATTACTTAATAAAAAATAGTTTATTTGTTTGATATTTTTTTTTTTTTAAATTCATCACAATATTTTTTATTTAGACATAAATCTAAATGAACTTTTAAACAGGGCATTATTGAAAATATATATTTCATATTATTATAATAGGTAGGTATATATTTATATTATATAAAATAATAACGATATAAACATTGAACGTCGAATGTTGGCAATTTATTTTCGTTTATTTCGATTACCGTTATACAAACGATGATGGACGAATAATATAAAAAAAAAAAAAAAAACCCCCATCAAATAAACAACATAAAGTTAATTAAAATTCAAATAGGGGTGTATAAATAAACTTTCGAACGATCGATTCCTTAAAAAAAATATATATATATGTAATTACACGTGTCCAATACATGTACAGGTAGAGGTTAGCAAAAAAAAAAAAACGAACGTTTTACTAGCGTATTAAATTTGTTTTATTATTTTGTGTCCGTATAGTCAATGTCAGTTGCAGATTTCAGCCCATACGTGCATAATGGTACCATTATTATAATACGTTCGCGATGATAATATAACTATAATCACACATTCACACGAGCAATAAATTAATATTTAAACAATCACGTTAATTATTATTCATTCGTCATCGTTTTCTCAATTATTATAAATTATTTCGAGTGATATAATCCGATCGAATTCTACTCATAAAAAAAAAAAAAATACATGCGACCCGACATGTCTATCGATGACAGTTTTTGTCGAGTGACTAGGATTTAACAAATCTCAAAACATTTATAGAATTTTAAAAATTTAAAAAATAAATTTATATTATATCGTATATTATACGAGTATAATTCATTTACGATTCCGGCCACGGACGTGATCGGATGGCGATGATTCATCGAAACAACAAAATACAATTTCGGTTCTATTCGACACCGTAATAATATAATATAATAAAACGCAATCTAGAAACGTTTAAACGTTCCGTGCGGGAGTATTACGAGTATATATTGAATATAGTTCGAAGTATACCGCAGTATATTATTATTATGATGATATATCAGCAGTTCTCAACATTTTTATATTCTCGTATCACCTACACAGTTTGAAAATTTGTAGGTACGTATCATTTTTTTTTTTTTTACTCATTATTTACGTTTATTTTAAATGTGTAGGTACAATATTATTATAATTATTATGGTTTGTTTCATACTTCAATGAGATGATTGGTGTTATTTTGAACGGACAATGACGTCAATATTGGTAATTTTAAGTCTTAAATCACTTTCTATATTTCTTTTTTGTGTACATTAAGTGGGAAAATGTATTTTCGCACAGATAATTTGACACACACACAAGGGATTAGAAACCGTAGTGCTTGAGTGGACAACGCGGAATAATCTTGTTTCGTATCCAGCCAAAAACGAGTGATCTTTTTGGTTTTGAAAGAGGAAACAATTTTATATATAGATAAAGGGAGATTTTCTTTGTATACCACGCTCATGAGCTTCTTGCGTATCACTTTGGAGGTTCCCCCGTGTATCACAGGTTGAGAACCGCTGTGATATATCATCGCGGTTTAATATAAATTACGAAAAAACGATAATATTTTTCACTAATAACGGGCGTTAAAATATTTTGTTTTCCGGACATCCGGTCTAGTGTGCGGGATATAACGTTACCTATATTACGTTATCAATTCTATTGTTTATCGTAAAACTTTGTGATGGGCGGCCGTTCGTTCGACGTGGATATAATGAGGAAATACCTACGTATATGGTTACGAAAGTGCGCGTATTACCGTTACCGTGTTTATTACAATAATATTATGATATGACCTATACGGTATAATAATAATAATAATAATAATAATAATAATAATAATAATAATAAT
>JAIUCT010010301.1:0-19010 GCA_021307375.1 Tetraneura akinire | reverse complement strand
TTATTATTATTATTATTATTATTATTATTATTATTATTATTATTATTCATAACGTGTTAATGTTATTCTGTTAAATCGATATGGTTTTATGACATATTTTTGTGTTATTATTATAGTTGCATAAAAAAAAAAAATATTATCTTTAATATTTATTTCTTAAATAAAGAAGTAAAACGCATTATAATAAAGTAGGTACCTACATAATAATGTAATAATGAAATTTATCATTATACCGATTTGTATAAAAATAATATTATATTTATAGATAATAGTGTCCATTCACTTACTTTTGGTAGTAGATTTTATTACATATATTTAATAAGTTTATATATAAGTTAATGGAGCAAAATATAATTAATTTTATTAAAAAGTATACCTACTTAATTAAATATTGTATTACAAAAAAAAAATATATATATATATATAAATATCTTTATTTAATTGATTTTTTTTACCACGAAACGATATTCATTGGATATTTTCATATTATTGAGTTAGAAACAATTTTTAATGATAAATATTAATTTTAATATATTTGGTTAATAAAAAATACACAAAAATATATTTTTAAAAAAACGAAAAAATTATTAACGGGCTACAATGAAATAAATATTGATTTAACATTTTCTTAAGAATCAAAAATAAATATAACTGATATTAATTATTTGGAAATTATTTTCGTGCAATAAGATTTTTTAAATATTCATTTAAAATATCATTTAATGTTTCAATTCTCGATTAAACAAATATATTCTACACTTAATGAGTTTGGGTGCATTTTCTAACGAATATTAAACGTAGTTTGTAATATTTGACATCGGAAAGATTTTTGAACGAACGAGAAACCGGAAATTAATCTCATCCGTTAATTAAACATCCTAATTGAATGTTCCCCATGACCCCTAACGAGCAGAACTAATTGAATAAAATTTGTCTTTTTACTTTATTGCGAAAATGGCGAAACCGTCGTGTCGCTTAATTATACGGGAAACCTATCAACGCCAAATTAGTGGAAAATGAGTCAAGACACATCCCAAAGAGTATTTTGCCAAGAAAAACTAATTCGGTCTCGTCTTTACAAGGCTTCTGTTTTCACTTGTTTTTATGCTATTTTACTATCAACCCTTAATTTACATACTTTATTAAAAATGTAATATCATTTCCATCACGATAACATGATTTAATTCAACTTTAATTATACGCAGTTTTACCGAATGTTCGTGTTTATCCCTGGCAACGCAAATACCCATTGTTCCTTATATTATTTTAATATATTAAACATTTTTTTTTCAATGTATACTATTATAATATGTGACATTATCCGGCCTTTTTTTTCTATAATATGTTTAAAAATTTAATTAGATTTGTTTGTTTTTATTATTATTTATTTTACTTTATTATGATTACTATTGTTATTGTTTTTCTGTAATCAAATACTATGCGAATTTAAACACTTCTTGTGCTATACACAATAGAAGTTACAATTATTATAAGCTCTTGGGTTAAGATTTCATTATTTTTTAATTAGTAAGCTGTTTATAATTTTAAATAAAATTTTTAAGGAAAAAACTGTTTAAAAAAAAAAAAAAAAATAATAATAATAATCCAATAAAAATATAATCAGTAGAAATTTAAGTTCTCTACATTAAATGATAACAGAGTTCACAATAGCAAGAAAATAACTAAATAATATACCTAACTTAACTTTAAATAAAATATGAATTCAATTTCATAATTTTGAAATGATGTCTTAATAAAAAAAAGATATATATAAATTAAATATTTAAATATATAATTATTAATTATTAATTATTATAAAAATGAAAATAAATATTAAATTCATAATATTTATATTATGTAAATTTCATTTAAAAAAATGACTAAATACACATAGGCGTTCTCATTGGAAGGGATATGGGGGATAGATCCCCCTTTGGATTTCCTTTAATATTCAATAATAGAACAATGTTTAAACAGTTGTAATTAGTTGTAAGTACATTATCATTTCCCAAAAATATTAACAGTAATTATTTTTTCATTTATCACAGAATTTGTTTCATAATAATAGTTGTTATAAATTTACAGCACGATGTAGAGATAAGAGAAGTATCTTCGCTACATTGTGATTTCCAGAAAATTTGTAAATGTCTATATAAACTATATCTAAGGAGTAAGGATATATAAACTAATATATCAATAACCGTGGTCCTTGTATTTATAACGGGTTAACATGTTTTTTTCTTTCATCATAATTTTTTTTTTTTAATAGCTCTGATATTAATTATTACATTTACTTATTAACACAATTATAAATATATATCTAGGTATATAAAAATATATTTTTCCATTGAATATCAATTTTATTTAATAGTGGGAGTATGGGGTCATAGCAATCGGATTATGAGTTACAAATATATTGAATAGACATCTCTTTATAAATAATTATATTTAGTAGTATTTATTAAATAATAATGTAATGTTTTAATGGTTGAAGACAAATTTATTTCGAAACAAAATGGAAAATAGGTAAGTATAGTTATCATTTAAATTAAATATTACATTTTCTTTATCAATTTATGGGCTGAATTTTTCTCGGAACAATAAAGGCATTTTTCTATTTTTCTTATCTATAAATTCGGCTGTGGGGGACATAGCTCAAACGGCTGACTTTAAAAAATAAATAAAAATATTTCCCATTAAAAATTCCTGAGTACACCACTGTAACTACCTACATATACTTACGCGTAAACTATATTACATATATAATTTATAATTATTATTGTTATAATATAATGATGATTCTCAAGTGTTTATGTTTTTTACGAGTTATTAAGAATAAAATAAAAATAACAAATATAAATCAAACAAATAATGATATGAAATTTAAACAAAAATCTATATAAAAATAACGAGTAATTTTTAAGATACATATTTTTTAAATTATTATTGTAATAAAAGATAAGTATTCTTATTTTATTTGTTTGTTTCTATCTCAGTGAAAAGTAATAATGGAACTCGGAAGTGTACATATATATTATATATATATATATATGATGAATAATTATTTGATGAATACTTTGAGATCGTTTATTTTGAGTGAAGTTGATAATATTTTTCTTGTACGTTTGTATTAAACCTTAGGGCTTAGGTTAAATAAACTTTTTTTTTTTTATATAAATTCATTGAAAATAAATATAAACACTAGTATGAATTTCTGTAAACATTTTTAACAACGAAACATCACTTTTAAAATCAAAAAAAAAAAAAATAATTAAAAATTCGGAGTTAAATGTAATCATAATAAATTACATATAATATTTGAATATATTGGTATAGGAATACTAATAATACTTTATTTAATAGTTTAAACTAAAATGTTTAAATTCATAATAAATTATTCATCCTGATAACGGCATTGTTATGTCCGTAATTTGCCAAATATATACAACTTTACAACGTCCAATATTATTTTAGCACTTATATTTAATTATAATATGAATTTGTTGAAATTTCTATTGAATATTAATTACTTCTGAGTTTTTACTGTAATAAAATTGAATACCTTATATAGAATCCATTTAATAAATTTTTTCAAAAAATGACACATTTCAAACCTATAACAATTTAATATGTTTTTTCTCATTGTATTTTTACATCTATTTTGAATTAAAAATCATAAATGGCAACCATTTATATGATCAAATTGTATTAGAAATCCATATTATACCTACTGGCTACTATAAAAATTTTTTAATGAATTACTGTCCGCACGTCTCAAATTGAATACTATTGCTATAATGCGTGTATTAAAATACAGTTATGAAATAAATTACACAACATAATAAATGAATGAAAGAACTGTATTAATTCTTGTAAATTTTTTTTTTTTTTTAATTTTTAATAAAAATTCAACGAATCACATAATTTATCAATACACAGACACATAAAATTTTGAAATATTATTATTCAACATAGGTATAATAATATCATATTCGTAATTAGAACGAACTAAGAAAAAAATTAACGAAGTTAATGTAATAACTAATAATATTATTACGAGATGTTATGATTTGTAACGAAAAATAATATTCGTTTTGTTTATTATTAAATTTTATTTGGACGTTTCTCTTAATTTCTTTACATAAAGAACACCCAAGAAACAACGACGGAAAATCGCATTCTGGAGCTTCAACTTGTCTGCCGTGCAAGATTGGAAGCAATGTCCCGTGAAATAACCGTAACTCACTGTTCGCGGGAAATTTAAACACGTGCGTTGTTAGTAACCAAGAGGTGAGTGTGCGAGGGGAAATATATATTTAGCTCAGAGAGAAAAACTTTCAACGTAAACCGTCTCGGGGTACCCGGAATAGGGATATTACCTATATAATTAATAATTATTATAATATGGTAGCCAAGACGATAGTATTTAGGACGCAGAAGCTGTATTGAAATATTTAGTTTGGCCTAACACGTTAATCTCAGCCAAATTAAAATCCCTGCTTGATAATAATAAGTATAAAACGGTTAATCTGAAATTTAGAGTAATGAATATTTTACTATTTTATATTTAACATTAAGCTAACAATTTAAACTTTAAATTTTAATGTAACAGAAAATATTATAAAGTATTCTTCACGATAAGATATTAATAATTATTACTATGTATTATAATCAAATTCATTAGATATATTTTAATACTTCTTATGATATTAATATGTCAATTAATATGTATAGTGTATACATTATAATAAAAATCAGTTACGTATATTTTAATAATTCTACACGCGATATTATTCAAATTAAATCGTTCATATTATAATTTACGAAATCCGTCATCGACCATTTCGTTCATAAATTAAATATTTGAAATATTATACGTAAAAATATAAGTTTAAGTGTAGAGTTTCGTATCAAATTTCACATTATAATATTATATCAAACCTTATATAATTACATAATAAATAATAATTATGGTTTTTAGCACGATAAATATTATTGTTTATGATTACGTCAAGGGATGTATTGGTATAATAATGTCTTGGGGGGGGGGAGGTATACGTTATATTTTTCTCAAAATTACACTTAAGAACATTGAATAGCTTATTATAATATATTTTTAGGTACCTATGTTTTAATTTTTTTATTTCTATTTAATCAATTACTATTGCTAAAAATAAATGCTCTGAATATAAATTTTATTTAAATATAACAAATTTATAAAATATAAATATTTTTAATTTTAAGCGTTTAATTTTATTATACTTGGGAATAACATTAATGGTATTATATTCCATATGGCCGTATACTTGAAATATATTTATAGAGTTATTTTTTATATTGTGTATATACGCACTTTTATACAAATATAGTTATGGATATATTCTCCAATACACATATTATGAGAGCGACTAAAGTAATATTATTCTTATTTTACTGGTTTAAAAATATATTAAGAATACAAGATGTCCTAAAACGATACAAAATTATTATTTCTTTCCACATGACAAAATGATGAAAAAAAAAAAAATGCTTAGATATTGTTAACTTTACACAGAACTGCTGTATCGTGTAAACGTTTAAAATAATAATGATATTATGTAAAATCAGAATGCCATCTGGCGTAAGACAATTTATAACGTTGTTGACGTAATTTAAATTCGAGGGTAATTTTTGTGATTTTGACGCAGACGCAAAGTCGAATAGTTATAAAGTTATTATAAACATATAATATTGCTTTTTTTTTTTTTAGAAGTTTATTATATGACGTATACGAAAACAAAAAAAGTGCATATTATTGGACTGAAAATCGAGGTTTATTTATTATTCCAAACACACTCGCGTATGTATATTTAATTGAATTTAATTGAAAGGGTGTGATACGCTTGAACGGCATAACTGTAATTTTAGACTACAAGATATTATATACGTATATTTGAATCAACAAGAAACTAGACCATTTTGTCGGCAGCAGTATGGTGACCGACCGGAACAAATGCGCTTTCGTCGTTACAAACGCACGCTTGTTTGTGTTGCCATTATATTATTACCAATGTGCCGACTATTATGTTTCGGGATGAATAGAGTCCTCCTCAGGACACGTCTTTTAGCGTTTAAAAAAAAAATAATAATAAATTAAATAAATAAATGCTTTCTGGTGAGACGTCTGACCGTTTCTGCAGTAGTCAACTACAATATGCGTGTAAAAATACTCGTATTATAGCTCTCATAATAATTTAGTTAATGAATATTTAATTTTCAACCGTTCGTGATTTGGCCAATGATGGTTATATAATAATTATAGTTGCAGGTATAAAATAATATTCGTCGAGAACACACGTGAAATATGTACCTACCTATTGCAAACGTAACTCATTGCTCTCTGTAATATTATATTATTATACCGTGAAGTGTGAAGACGAAGATAAAACTATACGAAGGGAAAAAAGTTTTTCGTTTACCAATTTTTGTTATTTGTGCCGGAAAACACAATGGCATTTTGAATACCTACATATTAGTGTGAAGTCTATACGTTTATAAAACACTCCAAGTTGCCGTTAAGTGACAATTCGTGAAAAATAAGGTTATACAAGCTCAAAACAACGTAGGTTATAAAACATACCTACATGTATATAAATGTGTGTGTGTGTGTGTGTGTGTGTGTGTGTACAAAAACGAAGTATTTTTATATGACTTGACGGGGGAGTGCCATAGTAATACATATATATATATATATATATATATTATATATAGTGTATTGTTGTTTATAGATATAAAAACGATTGTTCATTGTTAAGAGCAAAATACACGTTATGATTATTATTATTTATGAACAGTTTGTATGTTTATGGTAGATAACATAAGTCAATAATAATATAATATGCGTGTTACATTTTTTATATACTCAAATGCCAAAAATAAATTATTACAATTTATCGTAACACGAATGCTGTACTCTTCCAGTGTATGTAAATTAAAACAAAAGTAATTTAAAAATCGTAGGGTGAAAATTATTAATTTTGCCAAAATGTTTTCAAATCATCGTTTTTAAATGTAAAATAAAAGTAGGTATATAGTTACTAACCTAACCTAACCTCGGATTTTTATTTTTATTAATGTTATAAATTATAATAAAGGTATTTATGTTAAATGAATATTATTATAATCAAATATGTTATACGTGATCTTGATTGTTTATATTATTTATTTATAACCGACATTTTATTGTTAGAAATTTATTCCTATGCATTATAAAACGAAACGGACAGAAAACCTCCAAACATTTTTAATCGTGTCATTTCTATTTAAATAAATATTTATTTTTACAGTTTCTATATAATATAGTGATCCTCATACTTTTTACATGGATAAGTAATTAAGTTTTTTAATAAATGCGAGTACAATAATATACTATACACATGTTATCATTATTTTTTTACGTATTTCAAATAAATTCATAATAATATTATATTGACATAATAATATTACATAATATCGCATAACGCGTAGATGCGTTCAGTTGTCTGTCAAAAGTTAAAAGGAAAAGCAAATATATATAACTCAAGTTTTAATCATATCGTCCTCGTAACAACAACAACAACAACAACAACAACAATAATAATAATATTAATTATAATAATAATAGTAATAATTAATAATACAAAATAAAAATTGTATTATCTTTTGTATAAATGGTTTCTGTTCTCAAACCTTTATCGCGTCACAATCTACGAATAATTTTGGCTATCCGAGTCACAGTTTCTCTAAAACGTCAATATTATTATTACATTTCACCGTCTGAATTTGCATTATTATTGACATTTTATACGATACGTGTAATATTACAGACCCTAAACCCCTAACGGCATAATATTAAAAAATACCTAAATCATTTCGATTTAAACATATATTTTTTTTTCTAATTTTTACATCGCCACAAACTTTAGACGTTGGAATTTGTACGTTTTATTATTAAGTATACCTACCGCACACGGTCTATTATTATAATATAACTACTCGTATTAGTGGTATGTACCGCGTTTTGTCGTTTAGGTTTTTTCGGTCATTTCGCTATAATTTTATAATAATATCATACCGCTGTTGTTTAATAATAATTATTATTATTATTATAACCGTGGTTGATGATTGCATTATGAACACGGTGTACGCGGAATGGGCGCGTCGCTGTACTTTCCGTCGTACATGGTACGCGCGCCCTGTATGACGAGGCACGCACAACAACGCCTATCTATTGATCGACCACCGCCACCACCGGCACCTCCATGGCATCCTTCACTGCCGCTCGCACCTTCGCTAACGGCACCGCCACCATGACCAGCGCCGCGTCCGCAAGCCCGCAAAATGTCAACACCCAAAACACACGCAGGCACCGAACACGCGAAAAATAACCATACGGTCACCGCCACGCATTACGCATTATAATATTATTATTATTTTATACCATATGTACAATATGCATAGGTACATACATACATACATACATACATAAATATATATGTATGTATATGAAGTTATTATTACATGGTCCTGGAAGATAAAATCGATTTAACGGTTTTTACACGGCGGCGTCGACGACATATTATTATAATTTTATACCGCAGTATTATACCGTAATCGTATATCGGTTTCGTTTTCCCGCAACAGTCAATGATTCCGTCGAAATATACTGCTTTTTCCTGGTTTTATTTTTTTCAGAACAACAACGGTTTTTTTCTTCCGTTTATTTTTATTGTTCAAAGCGGATTTCGAATACCTTTTTTATACTTTAGATAGAATAATCTATATTTATATATATATAAATGAGTACAGGTAGATAATACAGGATATACGATATTAATGTATCACCTAAGTCACATATTATACTTAATATTTAAAGGTATACACAACATGTTATATTCGTACGTTGATTATTTCAAGTAAAACGGGTTTATTATCTGTAGTTTTATACTACCGCATATACCGGATTAAACACATAATTTATTAATCGAAAAATTCTAATTAATTTTTTTCAGTTTAACAGTATAGCCACGATTTGCAGATTATAATACAAAGTGATTATTTGTACTATATAGAAACTGATTGTGTACACTATTCCGGTTATCTTCATAAATCTTTTCTTATAGATAAGAGTACCTACTTCAATCCTATACGAATAGTGTCGCAGGAAAAGGATAATTATTATTGGTATTATATCTCCTACTGTGATATTATAATAGATGTATGATAATATAATGTCTAACTCACGTCAGAAACGTGCGTGTATTTTCGAAAATTTTCCTTACTAGAGTATTTTTATTTCTTGTTACGACTATAAGGAAATTATATTTTTCTGAATATTTCATGTATGGAATTTCTCTCTCTATATACGATTATGTATATATATATAATAACAATTTCTTAATATAATATGAAATAATTTGATTTTTATGGATACTCAGAATACTATTATATATTATTCTGTAGAATGGATTACGGAATTCTTTTCGTAGAACTTTATTCCATACAATATTATTATTTAATATATTTTTCTATCGAATACGACAAATATAATAATATATAAAATGGTCAAAACGCATTTGATTTCATTTATTTATCCAAATAAATTATTTTTCCATCAAATTATAGAAAATATATTGTGATAATGTTATCAAGGAAAATAATAATTTAATTGATATTGTAAGATTAAAAAAAAATACTAGTATAATACTAATTTTATAGTAGATTAATTTTTTATTCAAACTAATATTAACTTTAATTTTTGTACTGTATTCCTAAGTGAAGTAAATTTATCTATAACTCGCATTTTACTTAGTCATAATGCGACTATGTGACAACAATGTATTATGTGAGTTTCGTTTTGAAATGTAAGTTTATGATTAAAACATAATATATATATTATATTAAACATTTTAGTTAATTAAGTTATTATGTTTTTTTTCTTTTATATATAATAAAGTGAAATAGATAATAGGTATAACCTACAACAAAAAACCGTTGAATTTAATTGGCATTAATGATTAATGTTAAAAAAGTTTACAGCGATTATCATTATTAATGAAGTATAATAATTTATTGTCAGAGTAATATTATTTTAGACATTTTAGTCGATAATTCTTGTGTATTTTTATAATATGCTACGAGTCTGTAATAACTAAGAACACAAGTCTACGTATAGTAGTTGGTTTCTGTAATTTCCAAAATAGTCAGTCATCCGAAAATTACTACTCGTATAACAACGATGGACATGCTTAATACAATAATACCAAACTGCAACTGGTGTGTTTTAACCGCATGGAAAACTTGAGGGTTTCACTGTGTTTTGAGTGGTCTATATTTATGGAATTATTTTCACACATTATACGAATCGTCTGAAAAATTAAATTATTGTCATACTTAATATACCTACTAAATTAATTTTACATAATGCATCCATACATAAAAATAAAACATTCGCCTGAAATTTATATAATAATTTTAAATTTTAACGACTATCTATCACAAAATAAAGTATATTTTATTTTTAATAATTCAAGAATAATATATTTTTGAATAAAAATTATTAAAATAACCGTCATTCATTCGATTCAGCTGATGATAATATGACCTCAACTAAGACAAAGCGTGATAATGACGATAATTTATTGTTTTTCGTGAAAATCGACAAATATACTTTAATAATACCTACATACGTTCAAAATATTAACGGATAATATTGGTGTTATATATCAAGATAAATATTCGATTATTTAATACTGACACAATTCAAATTAAACCTGATATTTTTACCGGGACGCAATCGGACGAATGGTTTATTATTATATACTTATGTAAATTATATAATTAAAAAAGAAAACAGATTAATCTTCCATAAAATAAAATTTTATTATTTTACACTTTTATATTATTTTAAAATAACTTTTACCATAGAGTTATTAGTAGAGAGTACTATTTATTTTTCATAAAAAAAAAAAATTATACCATCATTTCTGTATTACACTAAGAAATAAATTTTCATTTTGTTATTCTGGCCATTTTAAATTTACTATTAGTTATTGATTTTAATTTATGTATAATACAGGTATATATACATATATATCGATCATGAAATATAAATTTTATTCGTTTGAACTTTAAATTGTATTTTTAATCTTTGAAAAAAAATTTTTAACAATCAAAATTGTAAATATGCGCGAAATTTGTCATTTACAAGTTGGTCAATGCGGAAATCAAATCGGTGCCAAAGTAATGTAAATTTATTATTATACTAACTTATTTTGATATCAATACTCGTAATATATTTAACGATCGTTAATATTTATAATATTCCAATATAATTTAGAAATTTCATTTTTGTATTTTTTTTTAGTTTTGGGAAGTTATATCCAATGAACACGATATAGATCCATCCGGGTCATATTGTGGGAAATCCGATTTACAATTAGAACGGATTAATGTCTATTATACGGAAGTAAATGGTATACTATTTTTTTTAACAAATATCGGTATCAATTAATAAGGAAAATAGAAATCTATAATTAATCGTATTAATGTATAAAAAATGTGAATATAATACGTAAATAATTTATTATATTTATAGGTGAAAGGTATGTACCTCGAGCGGTCCTAGTAGACTTGGAACCTGGTACATTAGATTCTGTAAGATCAGGTATTATTGGTGAATTGTTTCGACCAGATAATTTTGTTACCGGACAATCAGGAGCAGCCAATAATTGGGCTAAAGGACATTACACGGACGGTGCAGAAATGATCGATTCAGTAATGGAAGTAGTAAGGTATTTTCTTTATTATTATTTTTATGTCAAACTGATACAATTTTTCACCGATCTGAAACTTAAATATTATATCTTTAATATTAACTTGAATTTTTCAGAAAAGAAACGGAAATTTGTAATTGTTTACAAGGATTTCAATTAACTCATTCTTTAGGCGGTGGAACTGGTTCTGGAATGGGCACACTATTGATATCAAAAATTAATGAGGAATACCCAGATCGCATTGTAGCAACTTATAGTATCGTTCCTTCACCTAAGGTAAAAAAAAATAATATTTAAAATAATAATTTTGAACATTTTAAAGTAGATGAGTTTTTATTATATTTTTTTAAAATATCTCTCTATTTTATTTTATTTTTCTAAATAAATAAAAAATATAATCGTATAGCTACCATTTTGGCGTACTGAACGTACAAGTTCTCAAAGGTGTAAACTGTTAAACGTGATTATTAGCTTTAAGTGAAACATTATTATATTTAAAGAAAAAAAAATGATGTTCAATCAATATTTTGTGTATAATATGATTTGATATTAAATTAATAACTAAACAATAACAAACTAAATTTTTAGGCTATAAATATTAATAGCCAGTTCTTTTAGATTCTGAGCAAAGCGAAGAATGTATTGGTTTTACAATGATGTGTGATTTTTTTTTGTTTTTTATTATTTTTTTTTTTTATGTCTGTGTATAAAAATACTACCCGAAATAATGCTCCGATTTTCACGAATAGGGTATGTTTCCGATAGCAAAGTGGACGTACTTGGTACTTTACTTAGGTCATTTTTTGAATTTCTCAAAATTGACGCTATGCGGTAGAAAAAACGGCGAAAAAATAACGAAGAAACTGCATTTTTCGTGAAAAATAAAATTTTGATGAATTCGATTTCTATATTTCACGATAACTCAGGCAATTTTTAAGATACAGACCTGAATTTTTTTTTTAGATATTCACATAGCTACTATATATATGTGGTAAAATTTTGGAACCGTTTTTAAATTTTTTTACTAAATATAGGACTTCGAATATTTCGTAAATTTCTCGTTTTTACGTATATAATGTTTGATAATATTAGGAATTTTTGGTATTAGGGTCTGAAAATTTTACTGAAGTATACTTACATATTACTTAACATCATACTAAAATATTGGAAAAATCCCTAATCTCAATTTTTTTTTATAGCTGTTTTAAGTTGATATTTTTAGTTCAAACAAAAATTATGATCTGACTGAACTTTGCTCAGAATCGTTTTTTCGAATGCAATGGTTTATCATTGCATTCAAATTCTAAGTAAAATTAAACGCTATAATTCGCACACCTGTATGCTCTTTTTTTTTGTTTTACGTTTCATTAATTTTTTTTTTTTTCTAAGCAAAAACGTTTATCACGTAAATATTAAACTTGTTCTACTTCTAAGTACGTTAGTCATCCTAAAGTATAAGAACTGAATCTAAAATCACAATACAAATACATTTTACCCTAAACCATTTTCGGCGTGAAATAATCACAAATTTACAAGAGGAATGTTCGATTTATCGTCCCAGGTGACCGACACGGTGGTGGAACCGTACAATTCTACGTTGGCCATGAATCAATTGCTGGAAAACTCACACGAAACATTTTGCATAGACAACGAAGCATTGTACGAGATATGTTATCGTACGTTGAAACTTAACGCGCCCACGTACGGCGACCTGAATCATTTAGTGTCGGATGCCATGTGCGGCGTGACCACGTGCTTTCGGTTTCCTGGTCAGCTCAACTCGGACCTTCGGAAATTAGCCGTGAACATGGTCCCGTTCCCGCGAATGCATTTCTTCATCACGGGGATTGCACCACTGATGCCACGGGCCTGTCTACCGTTTTGCAACATTAACGTCGCCAGCCTTGTACACCAGATGTTCCGATCCAAAAACATGATGGTGGCGTGCGATCCGCTCCAAGGTAGGTACCTGACGGCGGCGTGTGTATTCCGCGGCCACATGTCTGTGAAAGAAGTGGACGAACAGATGCTCGGGGTCCAGAACAGGGACTCAAGATACTTCGTGGAATGGATACCGAACAACACCAAAACGGCAATGTGCGACGTACCACCACGAGGTCTCAACATGTCTGCCACGTTCGTTGGCAACACTACGGCCATTCAAGAGATGTTCAAACGCGTGTCCAGCCAGTTCACATCGATGTTCCAGCGCAAGGCTTTTGTGCATTGGTACACTAGCGAAGGCATGGAAGAGATGGAGTTTAAAACAGCTCAGAACAACATGGCCGACTTGGTGTACGACTATCAACAGTATCAGGAAGCAAAGGTCATCCATGACAATGACAGTGATAGCAGCATGTTATCAAATTAACACATAAAATCCCGTAAAAATTTAATATGTTCGTTTTTAACTGATGATTTTAAAAATAAACCAAAACTCAAAATCCTGTATTAATGTATTATAGTTATATTATACTTAACGTACAAATAGAGAATATCTCTATATAAATTAACTAGGATCGGTGAAGTTTATTATTATAGTAACTGTCATCACATTTTTAAAATTTATGGTTATAGATATATCTGTATACCGCGTAGAGATTACAATCCCGGGATTCGGGATCCCGGCTACTTTTTGGTTCCTAAAATACCGGGACATTTATCAATAATCCCGGGATTCCCGAGACTACGAAAAACCGATGCGATGACTTAATCGTCTTTAAAATTTGTATTTTTGTACGTTAACATAAGACGTATTCAATTTATATCATTATTATGTTATAAGATTACATTCCATATTTTACACAGACGCACAGTTCACTATATTTATATGGTATAATATGTACTTTATCGGTATACGATCGGTATACGCTATACGTAGTACGTACGAACAAATTAGTATACGTAGTTCACTGATACATATAACACGTAGGAAATGAATTTATTTGAAAATGGAGGAGCTCGCGGGCATCATTTAGAGCTAGCATTTAAGTATTTAATGTCTACTCCACCTACTAGTATCGAGTCAGAACGTGCATTTTCAGCAGCAACCTATATAGGAAATAAGCTGAGAAGCAGACTAGGAGATGGAACATTAGACGCTCTATTATTCCTGCGTTCATATTTTCAAAATAAATAATTTATAATAACATTTTTTACTATTTAGAATAAACAAAAATAAAAATTTTATTCATAATTCTTTTTAATTTTTTCTTACCAAATTTCGGGATAATCTCGGGATCCCGGTATTAACATCTAAATATCCCGAAATATCGGGATCTTAAAAAGAGGTCGGGATTGTAATCTCTAATACCGCGGTATAAACTACGCGTATTTTTTTTATTCCGAATATATTTGTTTTCTTTATTGCACGTAGAATCAAAATTGAAAAATTGAAATTTAATTTTCACTTTAAAAAAAAAAAAATTAAGATAACCGTCGTTAACTTGAACAATTTCCATAAAGTATTCAGAAGGTAACACACACTTTTATCTTTTTTTTTTTAAGATAAACGAATAATAGTACGTATAATAGTATTTATACTAGAGTACTTTTACTAGACTCCTGAATAAAGGTTTAAAATTATTTACGATTCTGATAAAAGTCAAGTTAAAATAGTTCTTTATACACAGGCTGTGGTATATATTAAGTCCATATTTTATTTGTATTTTTAATAAAATATTATAAGTACGTTTTTGTATTTGATAAAATCAATTTTCTTTTATTCACAAAAATTTTATATCAGTTTATAACAATAAATAATATAAAAAATATAATAATTTTTCATTTAATTTAAAAGCATAAATTATTATTTTAATAATTTATCAACAAAAAATATAAATACAATAATCGTAAAATTATATTTATAAATATTATTAAAATTTATTAATTTAACACTTCTAATAATTATTATAGAAAATTACAATAACAAGGTAAATTTTAAACAATTTCTAATTTAATTTATTTATTGTAATTATTAAATTAATACAATGCACGTATTGCATTGCATTGTA
Source organism: Tetraneura akinire (assembly GCA_021307375.1). Taxonomy (NCBI): domain Eukaryota; kingdom Metazoa; phylum Arthropoda; class Insecta; order Hemiptera; family Aphididae; genus Tetraneura; species Tetraneura akinire. The sequence continues at coordinate 3,205 of JAIUCT010010301.1, read as the reverse complement.
CGTAAATATATTTGATGTAGTGGAATATATTTATATTTAAAAATTAACATTAGTGAAAAAGTGACCTATGCTGCGCATTACTTCATGCATGAAATCGGTTGTATTGATTTATTTCAATTTTAATTTACTTTATAAGAAATACGTTTGTTGTACATCCTTTTTTTTTTTTTTAGTAATCATTTTCTTTTGAACTCGTATTCAATTATTTTAATGGTCATGATTTCATTAATAATGAAAAAATATTCTCTACGATAAATATTTGTCCAAAACTATTATAATTAATCGATTTAATATTATTCTATTACAAGTAGGTATTTAGAAAATCATTAAACACTATATTAAGGACGTCGTTTTTTATTTTTTTGCAAAATGTTTTAATTAATATCGCAAAAAAATACATTTTTAAGAATTTTTAATTAAATTATAATAATATTCACTGAATAAAACTACAAATTATGTACATAAAATATTTACAAACAGACGAGGGGAAACAGTGGAATAAAGTTAATTTCTGTTTTCAAACACTATTAATAATATAGTTTGTTTAACGAATATTTTATAAAAAGAAAAAGTAACACAAATATTGATATTCGTAAATATCAAGTTATGGTATGAATAAGATTTATCTTCATTTAAAAGTAATTATTATAATTACACAAGACCTATATCGTTTATAAAAATCATTTATTTTTCAATATAACTAAACGTATAGTAAAATGAGTTTTTTTATAATATCTAAAACCTTATCTAAAATTATTATAGTATTAATATAATACGTTATACTATGACAACGAAATATATTATAATATTCTTTGTACTTTGCTGTTAATTATATACTTTAATATCAACAAATGATTATACAAAAATAATGAAAATGATTATTACTCTATATTTTATAAAATAATATTTAATTGTACTAAATAATTTAATATAACAGTTATTTAGTATTCAATTTGATTGTGTGATATTAATAATAACAATAACATCGTTTATACTCTTATGAAATGTATAACTGATCGAATACTGAATGTATTTGTCCTTTGTTTGGTTTATGCAAAGAATTTATATCAGATGACAGATTCTATAGTGGTGAAATTATACCTTGTTTTTCTTACCACTAAAAATGATTTCATTTATGTATAAAGTCAACATATTTCTCGCGCGAGATTAGAAGCTAAAATTAAATAATTATATTGCGTCATCTTCGTTTATTATAATTATAATTATAATTATAATATAATATTATTATATTGTTAATTATTTTTCGGAAGTTAACAGTAATACAGTTAATATTTTTTTGATTTAATTTTTAATCAATCCCATATTCAGTTATAAAATTCTTATTGAAGGGTCTATTTTTGTTCCCCTAATATTTTCCCCTTTTATGCAATAATATATTATTATCGCATACACGCGCCTTCCGTAATTGAATCAATAAGTAGGAATAAGGAAAATTTTCAAAAGTCCAGATATAATATAATTATTATGTGATATATATATCTCCATATTATGATGTGAGATGTGATCAAAATAACGGTAATAAACAAACAATATATTATTATTATACGGGTATAATTATTAAAAAAATATCAAATTTTTAGCGTTCGCGGGTCAGGTAATATAATAATAAAATATGATTTTTACGAGTTTTTATCTGGTATAATTTACATAAATTAACTATTTCATTAAATAATATTTTAATAATTCGTTATGTACGGCTAAAATAATAATCGTACCATATACTCGTATTATTATAATATACTCGTAAGTATAACGTTATGTTAATCGATATTTAATTTTTAAAAACGTTTTTATCTCAATAAAATAGGTGAAACGTTAAACGAAAGAAACGCCGTACGATATTACGAGTATAATAATATGGTTACTTAATTTCGGGGGAAAATGTCAATACGCAATCGTGATTCCGAGTTTGGCGTATTACGAGTATAATCGTGGAAAGTCTTAACGACGTGTCCATGTAGTGACTGTATTTCGATTCTTCCGGCGCGGGTCGGCGAGTCGCGCGGAGAAGGCCGCGAGCGTTACGCGCATATTCTGCACACACGTAGACGGCGGTAAAGTTTACACGTCTAGCGTTCGTATTCGCACGCAATATATTTTTATATATTATAATTATAAATTTTTATATACAAGATACAACTAAATAAAATACTAAATAATAAACCTTTTTTTTTTTTTTTTTTTTTTTATAACGCGTATTGTTTCGTTCGTCGATTCGAGCATAGTTCGTTTTAAAACGATGCCCATTTATATCGTACGAGTCGCGTAACCGATCCGTGTGAATAGCTCAAAAATTCCATCCAACGGTAATATTTTCTATAATTTCGCACAAGCGCGCCCGCAAACGGTCTATCTAAACCGCAACTCGCCAAACCGTAAATTCGATTGCCGCGCACGACCCTACGCCGTCGCCGCCGCCGCCGAAGCCCGCGCCGTTCCACAGGTAATTCGATTTTGGCCCGTATTTGTTATTGTCCGTGATACAAAAATAACGTCGTTATATTGTGTCCGTCGCTGATATTATTTTCACGTTATTTTATTAAACGCGTTCGGGACACGTCAAGTCTCCGTCAACATACCACATACCAAATACTCGTGTTTTTTCATCTTTTAATTTATTAAAAACAAACGATTCCTTAAAAAATATCATTGCCCTCATTTTTTTCTATCCGTACGACGTCGACAATAATTTAATTTTTTTTTTATTTTTTGGAATTAATTAATGCGATAGGCTCATAACGAATAATTGATAAAAAAAAAAAAAAAAAAAAACACTTAACGAGGGTTAAAATAAAATATGAGACTATCCGTATGGTTTATTTGCTTTTCCTGGCAGACATCATGCATCTGCCTGCTGAGCAGTAATACGCATATAATCGCGTTTTATATATTATTTCATGGAAAAATAATATTAAAAAAAAATAAATATTTTTTAACACGGCGTTTTGTATAGGCAATAATGATACGTTCCTGTGTTTATTGAATTAAAAACAAGTGTGCAAACTGCAAAATTTACATAATTATTATTATTACTAGTTTATTACATTGAACGCATAACTAAAATATAAAATCATATTACTGTAATAAAATATATTGTTTTGTTCTATATATTATAATTTTGTTATGAAATAATTACATTTTTTTTTTTTTAAATAGAAATAAATAATTTAAAAATAATGATCAA
>JAIUCT010010299.1:0-19008 GCA_021307375.1 Tetraneura akinire | reverse complement strand
TTATTATTATTATTATTATTATTATTATTATTATTATTATTATTATTCATAACGTGTTAATGTTATTCTGTTAAATCGATATGGTTTTATGACATATTTTTGTGTTATTATTATAGTTGCATAAAAAAAAAAAATATTATCTTTAATATTTATTTCTTAAATAAAGAAGTAAAACGCATTATAATAAAGTAGGTACCTACATAATAATGTAATAATGAAATTTATCATTATACCGATTTGTATAAAAATAATATTATATTTATAGATAATAGTGTCCATTCACTTACTTTTGGTAGTAGATTTTATTACATATATTTAATAAGTTTATATATAAGTTAATGGAGCAAAATATAATTAATTTTATTAAAAAGTATACCTACTTAATTAAATATTGTATTACAAAAAAAAAATATATATATATATATAAATATCTTTATTTAATTGATTTTTTTTACCACGAAACGATATTCATTGGATATTTTCATATTATTGAGTTAGAAACAATTTTTAATGATAAATATTAATTTTAATATATTTGGTTAATAAAAAATACACAAAAATATATTTTTAAAAAAACGAAAAAATTATTAACGGGCTACAATGAAATAAATATTGATTTAACATTTTCTTAAGAATCAAAAATAAATATAACTGATATTAATTATTTGGAAATTATTTTCGTGCAATAAGATTTTTTAAATATTCATTTAAAATATCATTTAATGTTTCAATTCTCGATTAAACAAATATATTCTACACTTAATGAGTTTGGGTGCATTTTCTAACGAATATTAAACGTAGTTTGTAATATTTGACATCGGAAAGATTTTTGAACGAACGAGAAACCGGAAATTAATCTCATCCGTTAATTAAACATCCTAATTGAATGTTCCCCATGACCCCTAACGAGCAGAACTAATTGAATAAAATTTGTCTTTTTACTTTATTGCGAAAATGGCGAAACCGTCGTGTCGCTTAATTATACGGGAAACCTATCAACGCCAAATTAGTGGAAAATGAGTCAAGACACATCCCAAAGAGTATTTTGCCAAGAAAAACTAATTCGGTCTCGTCTTTACAAGGCTTCTGTTTTCACTTGTTTTTATGCTATTTTACTATCAACCCTTAATTTACATACTTTATTAAAAATGTAATATCATTTCCATCACGATAACATGATTTAATTCAACTTTAATTATACGCAGTTTTACCGAATGTTCGTGTTTATCCCTGGCAACGCAAATACCCATTGTTCCTTATATTATTTTAATATATTAAACATTTTTTTTTCAATGTATACTATTATAATATGTGACATTATCCGGCCTTTTTTTTCTATAATATGTTTAAAAATTTAATTAGATTTGTTTGTTTTTATTATTATTTATTTTACTTTATTATGATTACTATTGTTATTGTTTTTCTGTAATCAAATACTATGCGAATTTAAACACTTCTTGTGCTATACACAATAGAAGTTACAATTATTATAAGCTCTTGGGTTAAGATTTCATTATTTTTTAATTAGTAAGCTGTTTATAATTTTAAATAAAATTTTTAAGGAAAAAACTGTTTAAAAAAAAAAAAAAAAATAATAATAATAATCCAATAAAAATATAATCAGTAGAAATTTAAGTTCTCTACATTAAATGATAACAGAGTTCACAATAGCAAGAAAATAACTAAATAATATACCTAACTTAACTTTAAATAAAATATGAATTCAATTTCATAATTTTGAAATGATGTCTTAATAAAAAAAAGATATATATAAATTAAATATTTAAATATATAATTATTAATTATTAATTATTATAAAAATGAAAATAAATATTAAATTCATAATATTTATATTATGTAAATTTCATTTAAAAAAATGACTAAATACACATAGGCGTTCTCATTGGAAGGGATATGGGGGATAGATCCCCCTTTGGATTTCCTTTAATATTCAATAATAGAACAATGTTTAAACAGTTGTAATTAGTTGTAAGTACATTATCATTTCCCAAAAATATTAACAGTAATTATTTTTTCATTTATCACAGAATTTGTTTCATAATAATAGTTGTTATAAATTTACAGCACGATGTAGAGATAAGAGAAGTATCTTCGCTACATTGTGATTTCCAGAAAATTTGTAAATGTCTATATAAACTATATCTAAGGAGTAAGGATATATAAACTAATATATCAATAACCGTGGTCCTTGTATTTATAACGGGTTAACATGTTTTTTTCTTTCATCATAATTTTTTTTTTTTAATAGCTCTGATATTAATTATTACATTTACTTATTAACACAATTATAAATATATATCTAGGTATATAAAAATATATTTTTCCATTGAATATCAATTTTATTTAATAGTGGGAGTATGGGGTCATAGCAATCGGATTATGAGTTACAAATATATTGAATAGACATCTCTTTATAAATAATTATATTTAGTAGTATTTATTAAATAATAATGTAATGTTTTAATGGTTGAAGACAAATTTATTTCGAAACAAAATGGAAAATAGGTAAGTATAGTTATCATTTAAATTAAATATTACATTTTCTTTATCAATTTATGGGCTGAATTTTTCTCGGAACAATAAAGGCATTTTTCTATTTTTCTTATCTATAAATTCGGCTGTGGGGGACATAGCTCAAACGGCTGACTTTAAAAAATAAATAAAAATATTTCCCATTAAAAATTCCTGAGTACACCACTGTAACTACCTACATATACTTACGCGTAAACTATATTACATATATAATTTATAATTATTATTGTTATAATATAATGATGATTCTCAAGTGTTTATGTTTTTTACGAGTTATTAAGAATAAAATAAAAATAACAAATATAAATCAAACAAATAATGATATGAAATTTAAACAAAAATCTATATAAAAATAACGAGTAATTTTTAAGATACATATTTTTTAAATTATTATTGTAATAAAAGATAAGTATTCTTATTTTATTTGTTTGTTTCTATCTCAGTGAAAAGTAATAATGGAACTCGGAAGTGTACATATATATTATATATATATATATATGATGAATAATTATTTGATGAATACTTTGAGATCGTTTATTTTGAGTGAAGTTGATAATATTTTTCTTGTACGTTTGTATTAAACCTTAGGGCTTAGGTTAAATAAACTTTTTTTTTTTTATATAAATTCATTGAAAATAAATATAAACACTAGTATGAATTTCTGTAAACATTTTTAACAACGAAACATCACTTTTAAAATCAAAAAAAAAAAAAATAATTAAAAATTCGGAGTTAAATGTAATCATAATAAATTACATATAATATTTGAATATATTGGTATAGGAATACTAATAATACTTTATTTAATAGTTTAAACTAAAATGTTTAAATTCATAATAAATTATTCATCCTGATAACGGCATTGTTATGTCCGTAATTTGCCAAATATATACAACTTTACAACGTCCAATATTATTTTAGCACTTATATTTAATTATAATATGAATTTGTTGAAATTTCTATTGAATATTAATTACTTCTGAGTTTTTACTGTAATAAAATTGAATACCTTATATAGAATCCATTTAATAAATTTTTTCAAAAAATGACACATTTCAAACCTATAACAATTTAATATGTTTTTTCTCATTGTATTTTTACATCTATTTTGAATTAAAAATCATAAATGGCAACCATTTATATGATCAAATTGTATTAGAAATCCATATTATACCTACTGGCTACTATAAAAATTTTTTAATGAATTACTGTCCGCACGTCTCAAATTGAATACTATTGCTATAATGCGTGTATTAAAATACAGTTATGAAATAAATTACACAACATAATAAATGAATGAAAGAACTGTATTAATTCTTGTAAATTTTTTTTTTTTTTAATTTTTAATAAAAATTCAACGAATCACATAATTTATCAATACACAGACACATAAAATTTTGAAATATTATTATTCAACATAGGTATAATAATATCATATTCGTAATTAGAACGAACTAAGAAAAAAATTAACGAAGTTAATGTAATAACTAATAATATTATTACGAGATGTTATGATTTGTAACGAAAAATAATATTCGTTTTGTTTATTATTAAATTTTATTTGGACGTTTCTCTTAATTTCTTTACATAAAGAACACCCAAGAAACAACGACGGAAAATCGCATTCTGGAGCTTCAACTTGTCTGCCGTGCAAGATTGGAAGCAATGTCCCGTGAAATAACCGTAACTCACTGTTCGCGGGAAATTTAAACACGTGCGTTGTTAGTAACCAAGAGGTGAGTGTGCGAGGGGAAATATATATTTAGCTCAGAGAGAAAAACTTTCAACGTAAACCGTCTCGGGGTACCCGGAATAGGGATATTACCTATATAATTAATAATTATTATAATATGGTAGCCAAGACGATAGTATTTAGGACGCAGAAGCTGTATTGAAATATTTAGTTTGGCCTAACACGTTAATCTCAGCCAAATTAAAATCCCTGCTTGATAATAATAAGTATAAAACGGTTAATCTGAAATTTAGAGTAATGAATATTTTACTATTTTATATTTAACATTAAGCTAACAATTTAAACTTTAAATTTTAATGTAACAGAAAATATTATAAAGTATTCTTCACGATAAGATATTAATAATTATTACTATGTATTATAATCAAATTCATTAGATATATTTTAATACTTCTTATGATATTAATATGTCAATTAATATGTATAGTGTATACATTATAATAAAAATCAGTTACGTATATTTTAATAATTCTACACGCGATATTATTCAAATTAAATCGTTCATATTATAATTTACGAAATCCGTCATCGACCATTTCGTTCATAAATTAAATATTTGAAATATTATACGTAAAAATATAAGTTTAAGTGTAGAGTTTCGTATCAAATTTCACATTATAATATTATATCAAACCTTATATAATTACATAATAAATAATAATTATGGTTTTTAGCACGATAAATATTATTGTTTATGATTACGTCAAGGGATGTATTGGTATAATAATGTCTTGGGGGGGGGGAGGTATACGTTATATTTTTCTCAAAATTACACTTAAGAACATTGAATAGCTTATTATAATATATTTTTAGGTACCTATGTTTTAATTTTTTTATTTCTATTTAATCAATTACTATTGCTAAAAATAAATGCTCTGAATATAAATTTTATTTAAATATAACAAATTTATAAAATATAAATATTTTTAATTTTAAGCGTTTAATTTTATTATACTTGGGAATAACATTAATGGTATTATATTCCATATGGCCGTATACTTGAAATATATTTATAGAGTTATTTTTTATATTGTGTATATACGCACTTTTATACAAATATAGTTATGGATATATTCTCCAATACACATATTATGAGAGCGACTAAAGTAATATTATTCTTATTTTACTGGTTTAAAAATATATTAAGAATACAAGATGTCCTAAAACGATACAAAATTATTATTTCTTTCCACATGACAAAATGATGAAAAAAAAAAAAATGCTTAGATATTGTTAACTTTACACAGAACTGCTGTATCGTGTAAACGTTTAAAATAATAATGATATTATGTAAAATCAGAATGCCATCTGGCGTAAGACAATTTATAACGTTGTTGACGTAATTTAAATTCGAGGGTAATTTTTGTGATTTTGACGCAGACGCAAAGTCGAATAGTTATAAAGTTATTATAAACATATAATATTGCTTTTTTTTTTTTTAGAAGTTTATTATATGACGTATACGAAAACAAAAAAAGTGCATATTATTGGACTGAAAATCGAGGTTTATTTATTATTCCAAACACACTCGCGTATGTATATTTAATTGAATTTAATTGAAAGGGTGTGATACGCTTGAACGGCATAACTGTAATTTTAGACTACAAGATATTATATACGTATATTTGAATCAACAAGAAACTAGACCATTTTGTCGGCAGCAGTATGGTGACCGACCGGAACAAATGCGCTTTCGTCGTTACAAACGCACGCTTGTTTGTGTTGCCATTATATTATTACCAATGTGCCGACTATTATGTTTCGGGATGAATAGAGTCCTCCTCAGGACACGTCTTTTAGCGTTTAAAAAAAAAATAATAATAAATTAAATAAATAAATGCTTTCTGGTGAGACGTCTGACCGTTTCTGCAGTAGTCAACTACAATATGCGTGTAAAAATACTCGTATTATAGCTCTCATAATAATTTAGTTAATGAATATTTAATTTTCAACCGTTCGTGATTTGGCCAATGATGGTTATATAATAATTATAGTTGCAGGTATAAAATAATATTCGTCGAGAACACACGTGAAATATGTACCTACCTATTGCAAACGTAACTCATTGCTCTCTGTAATATTATATTATTATACCGTGAAGTGTGAAGACGAAGATAAAACTATACGAAGGGAAAAAAGTTTTTCGTTTACCAATTTTTGTTATTTGTGCCGGAAAACACAATGGCATTTTGAATACCTACATATTAGTGTGAAGTCTATACGTTTATAAAACACTCCAAGTTGCCGTTAAGTGACAATTCGTGAAAAATAAGGTTATACAAGCTCAAAACAACGTAGGTTATAAAACATACCTACATGTATATAAATGTGTGTGTGTGTGTGTGTGTGTGTGTGTGTACAAAAACGAAGTATTTTTATATGACTTGACGGGGGAGTGCCATAGTAATACATATATATATATATATATATATATTATATATAGTGTATTGTTGTTTATAGATATAAAAACGATTGTTCATTGTTAAGAGCAAAATACACGTTATGATTATTATTATTTATGAACAGTTTGTATGTTTATGGTAGATAACATAAGTCAATAATAATATAATATGCGTGTTACATTTTTTATATACTCAAATGCCAAAAATAAATTATTACAATTTATCGTAACACGAATGCTGTACTCTTCCAGTGTATGTAAATTAAAACAAAAGTAATTTAAAAATCGTAGGGTGAAAATTATTAATTTTGCCAAAATGTTTTCAAATCATCGTTTTTAAATGTAAAATAAAAGTAGGTATATAGTTACTAACCTAACCTAACCTCGGATTTTTATTTTTATTAATGTTATAAATTATAATAAAGGTATTTATGTTAAATGAATATTATTATAATCAAATATGTTATACGTGATCTTGATTGTTTATATTATTTATTTATAACCGACATTTTATTGTTAGAAATTTATTCCTATGCATTATAAAACGAAACGGACAGAAAACCTCCAAACATTTTTAATCGTGTCATTTCTATTTAAATAAATATTTATTTTTACAGTTTCTATATAATATAGTGATCCTCATACTTTTTACATGGATAAGTAATTAAGTTTTTTAATAAATGCGAGTACAATAATATACTATACACATGTTATCATTATTTTTTTACGTATTTCAAATAAATTCATAATAATATTATATTGACATAATAATATTACATAATATCGCATAACGCGTAGATGCGTTCAGTTGTCTGTCAAAAGTTAAAAGGAAAAGCAAATATATATAACTCAAGTTTTAATCATATCGTCCTCGTAACAACAACAACAACAACAACAACAACAATAATAATAATATTAATTATAATAATAATAGTAATAATTAATAATACAAAATAAAAATTGTATTATCTTTTGTATAAATGGTTTCTGTTCTCAAACCTTTATCGCGTCACAATCTACGAATAATTTTGGCTATCCGAGTCACAGTTTCTCTAAAACGTCAATATTATTATTACATTTCACCGTCTGAATTTGCATTATTATTGACATTTTATACGATACGTGTAATATTACAGACCCTAAACCCCTAACGGCATAATATTAAAAAATACCTAAATCATTTCGATTTAAACATATATTTTTTTTTCTAATTTTTACATCGCCACAAACTTTAGACGTTGGAATTTGTACGTTTTATTATTAAGTATACCTACCGCACACGGTCTATTATTATAATATAACTACTCGTATTAGTGGTATGTACCGCGTTTTGTCGTTTAGGTTTTTTCGGTCATTTCGCTATAATTTTATAATAATATCATACCGCTGTTGTTTAATAATAATTATTATTATTATTATAACCGTGGTTGATGATTGCATTATGAACACGGTGTACGCGGAATGGGCGCGTCGCTGTACTTTCCGTCGTACATGGTACGCGCGCCCTGTATGACGAGGCACGCACAACAACGCCTATCTATTGATCGACCACCGCCACCACCGGCACCTCCATGGCATCCTTCACTGCCGCTCGCACCTTCGCTAACGGCACCGCCACCATGACCAGCGCCGCGTCCGCAAGCCCGCAAAATGTCAACACCCAAAACACACGCAGGCACCGAACACGCGAAAAATAACCATACGGTCACCGCCACGCATTACGCATTATAATATTATTATTATTTTATACCATATGTACAATATGCATAGGTACATACATACATACATACATACATAAATATATATGTATGTATATGAAGTTATTATTACATGGTCCTGGAAGATAAAATCGATTTAACGGTTTTTACACGGCGGCGTCGACGACATATTATTATAATTTTATACCGCAGTATTATACCGTAATCGTATATCGGTTTCGTTTTCCCGCAACAGTCAATGATTCCGTCGAAATATACTGCTTTTTCCTGGTTTTATTTTTTTCAGAACAACAACGGTTTTTTTCTTCCGTTTATTTTTATTGTTCAAAGCGGATTTCGAATACCTTTTTTATACTTTAGATAGAATAATCTATATTTATATATATATAAATGAGTACAGGTAGATAATACAGGATATACGATATTAATGTATCACCTAAGTCACATATTATACTTAATATTTAAAGGTATACACAACATGTTATATTCGTACGTTGATTATTTCAAGTAAAACGGGTTTATTATCTGTAGTTTTATACTACCGCATATACCGGATTAAACACATAATTTATTAATCGAAAAATTCTAATTAATTTTTTTCAGTTTAACAGTATAGCCACGATTTGCAGATTATAATACAAAGTGATTATTTGTACTATATAGAAACTGATTGTGTACACTATTCCGGTTATCTTCATAAATCTTTTCTTATAGATAAGAGTACCTACTTCAATCCTATACGAATAGTGTCGCAGGAAAAGGATAATTATTATTGGTATTATATCTCCTACTGTGATATTATAATAGATGTATGATAATATAATGTCTAACTCACGTCAGAAACGTGCGTGTATTTTCGAAAATTTTCCTTACTAGAGTATTTTTATTTCTTGTTACGACTATAAGGAAATTATATTTTTCTGAATATTTCATGTATGGAATTTCTCTCTCTATATACGATTATGTATATATATATAATAACAATTTCTTAATATAATATGAAATAATTTGATTTTTATGGATACTCAGAATACTATTATATATTATTCTGTAGAATGGATTACGGAATTCTTTTCGTAGAACTTTATTCCATACAATATTATTATTTAATATATTTTTCTATCGAATACGACAAATATAATAATATATAAAATGGTCAAAACGCATTTGATTTCATTTATTTATCCAAATAAATTATTTTTCCATCAAATTATAGAAAATATATTGTGATAATGTTATCAAGGAAAATAATAATTTAATTGATATTGTAAGATTAAAAAAAAATACTAGTATAATACTAATTTTATAGTAGATTAATTTTTTATTCAAACTAATATTAACTTTAATTTTTGTACTGTATTCCTAAGTGAAGTAAATTTATCTATAACTCGCATTTTACTTAGTCATAATGCGACTATGTGACAACAATGTATTATGTGAGTTTCGTTTTGAAATGTAAGTTTATGATTAAAACATAATATATATATTATATTAAACATTTTAGTTAATTAAGTTATTATGTTTTTTTTCTTTTATATATAATAAAGTGAAATAGATAATAGGTATAACCTACAACAAAAAACCGTTGAATTTAATTGGCATTAATGATTAATGTTAAAAAAGTTTACAGCGATTATCATTATTAATGAAGTATAATAATTTATTGTCAGAGTAATATTATTTTAGACATTTTAGTCGATAATTCTTGTGTATTTTTATAATATGCTACGAGTCTGTAATAACTAAGAACACAAGTCTACGTATAGTAGTTGGTTTCTGTAATTTCCAAAATAGTCAGTCATCCGAAAATTACTACTCGTATAACAACGATGGACATGCTTAATACAATAATACCAAACTGCAACTGGTGTGTTTTAACCGCATGGAAAACTTGAGGGTTTCACTGTGTTTTGAGTGGTCTATATTTATGGAATTATTTTCACACATTATACGAATCGTCTGAAAAATTAAATTATTGTCATACTTAATATACCTACTAAATTAATTTTACATAATGCATCCATACATAAAAATAAAACATTCGCCTGAAATTTATATAATAATTTTAAATTTTAACGACTATCTATCACAAAATAAAGTATATTTTATTTTTAATAATTCAAGAATAATATATTTTTGAATAAAAATTATTAAAATAACCGTCATTCATTCGATTCAGCTGATGATAATATGACCTCAACTAAGACAAAGCGTGATAATGACGATAATTTATTGTTTTTCGTGAAAATCGACAAATATACTTTAATAATACCTACATACGTTCAAAATATTAACGGATAATATTGGTGTTATATATCAAGATAAATATTCGATTATTTAATACTGACACAATTCAAATTAAACCTGATATTTTTACCGGGACGCAATCGGACGAATGGTTTATTATTATATACTTATGTAAATTATATAATTAAAAAAGAAAACAGATTAATCTTCCATAAAATAAAATTTTATTATTTTACACTTTTATATTATTTTAAAATAACTTTTACCATAGAGTTATTAGTAGAGAGTACTATTTATTTTTCATAAAAAAAAAAAATTATACCATCATTTCTGTATTACACTAAGAAATAAATTTTCATTTTGTTATTCTGGCCATTTTAAATTTACTATTAGTTATTGATTTTAATTTATGTATAATACAGGTATATATACATATATATCGATCATGAAATATAAATTTTATTCGTTTGAACTTTAAATTGTATTTTTAATCTTTGAAAAAAAATTTTTAACAATCAAAATTGTAAATATGCGCGAAATTTGTCATTTACAAGTTGGTCAATGCGGAAATCAAATCGGTGCCAAAGTAATGTAAATTTATTATTATACTAACTTATTTTGATATCAATACTCGTAATATATTTAACGATCGTTAATATTTATAATATTCCAATATAATTTAGAAATTTCATTTTTGTATTTTTTTTTAGTTTTGGGAAGTTATATCCAATGAACACGATATAGATCCATCCGGGTCATATTGTGGGAAATCCGATTTACAATTAGAACGGATTAATGTCTATTATACGGAAGTAAATGGTATACTATTTTTTTTAACAAATATCGGTATCAATTAATAAGGAAAATAGAAATCTATAATTAATCGTATTAATGTATAAAAAATGTGAATATAATACGTAAATAATTTATTATATTTATAGGTGAAAGGTATGTACCTCGAGCGGTCCTAGTAGACTTGGAACCTGGTACATTAGATTCTGTAAGATCAGGTATTATTGGTGAATTGTTTCGACCAGATAATTTTGTTACCGGACAATCAGGAGCAGCCAATAATTGGGCTAAAGGACATTACACGGACGGTGCAGAAATGATCGATTCAGTAATGGAAGTAGTAAGGTATTTTCTTTATTATTATTTTTATGTCAAACTGATACAATTTTTCACCGATCTGAAACTTAAATATTATATCTTTAATATTAACTTGAATTTTTCAGAAAAGAAACGGAAATTTGTAATTGTTTACAAGGATTTCAATTAACTCATTCTTTAGGCGGTGGAACTGGTTCTGGAATGGGCACACTATTGATATCAAAAATTAATGAGGAATACCCAGATCGCATTGTAGCAACTTATAGTATCGTTCCTTCACCTAAGGTAAAAAAAAATAATATTTAAAATAATAATTTTGAACATTTTAAAGTAGATGAGTTTTTATTATATTTTTTTAAAATATCTCTCTATTTTATTTTATTTTTCTAAATAAATAAAAAATATAATCGTATAGCTACCATTTTGGCGTACTGAACGTACAAGTTCTCAAAGGTGTAAACTGTTAAACGTGATTATTAGCTTTAAGTGAAACATTATTATATTTAAAGAAAAAAAAATGATGTTCAATCAATATTTTGTGTATAATATGATTTGATATTAAATTAATAACTAAACAATAACAAACTAAATTTTTAGGCTATAAATATTAATAGCCAGTTCTTTTAGATTCTGAGCAAAGCGAAGAATGTATTGGTTTTACAATGATGTGTGATTTTTTTTTGTTTTTTATTATTTTTTTTTTTATGTCTGTGTATAAAAATACTACCCGAAATAATGCTCCGATTTTCACGAATAGGGTATGTTTCCGATAGCAAAGTGGACGTACTTGGTACTTTACTTAGGTCATTTTTTGAATTTCTCAAAATTGACGCTATGCGGTAGAAAAAACGGCGAAAAAATAACGAAGAAACTGCATTTTTCGTGAAAAATAAAATTTTGATGAATTCGATTTCTATATTTCACGATAACTCAGGCAATTTTTAAGATACAGACCTGAATTTTTTTTTTAGATATTCACATAGCTACTATATATATGTGGTAAAATTTTGGAACCGTTTTTAAATTTTTTTACTAAATATAGGACTTCGAATATTTCGTAAATTTCTCGTTTTTACGTATATAATGTTTGATAATATTAGGAATTTTTGGTATTAGGGTCTGAAAATTTTACTGAAGTATACTTACATATTACTTAACATCATACTAAAATATTGGAAAAATCCCTAATCTCAATTTTTTTTTATAGCTGTTTTAAGTTGATATTTTTAGTTCAAACAAAAATTATGATCTGACTGAACTTTGCTCAGAATCGTTTTTTCGAATGCAATGGTTTATCATTGCATTCAAATTCTAAGTAAAATTAAACGCTATAATTCGCACACCTGTATGCTCTTTTTTTTTGTTTTACGTTTCATTAATTTTTTTTTTTTTCTAAGCAAAAACGTTTATCACGTAAATATTAAACTTGTTCTACTTCTAAGTACGTTAGTCATCCTAAAGTATAAGAACTGAATCTAAAATCACAATACAAATACATTTTACCCTAAACCATTTTCGGCGTGAAATAATCACAAATTTACAAGAGGAATGTTCGATTTATCGTCCCAGGTGACCGACACGGTGGTGGAACCGTACAATTCTACGTTGGCCATGAATCAATTGCTGGAAAACTCACACGAAACATTTTGCATAGACAACGAAGCATTGTACGAGATATGTTATCGTACGTTGAAACTTAACGCGCCCACGTACGGCGACCTGAATCATTTAGTGTCGGATGCCATGTGCGGCGTGACCACGTGCTTTCGGTTTCCTGGTCAGCTCAACTCGGACCTTCGGAAATTAGCCGTGAACATGGTCCCGTTCCCGCGAATGCATTTCTTCATCACGGGGATTGCACCACTGATGCCACGGGCCTGTCTACCGTTTTGCAACATTAACGTCGCCAGCCTTGTACACCAGATGTTCCGATCCAAAAACATGATGGTGGCGTGCGATCCGCTCCAAGGTAGGTACCTGACGGCGGCGTGTGTATTCCGCGGCCACATGTCTGTGAAAGAAGTGGACGAACAGATGCTCGGGGTCCAGAACAGGGACTCAAGATACTTCGTGGAATGGATACCGAACAACACCAAAACGGCAATGTGCGACGTACCACCACGAGGTCTCAACATGTCTGCCACGTTCGTTGGCAACACTACGGCCATTCAAGAGATGTTCAAACGCGTGTCCAGCCAGTTCACATCGATGTTCCAGCGCAAGGCTTTTGTGCATTGGTACACTAGCGAAGGCATGGAAGAGATGGAGTTTAAAACAGCTCAGAACAACATGGCCGACTTGGTGTACGACTATCAACAGTATCAGGAAGCAAAGGTCATCCATGACAATGACAGTGATAGCAGCATGTTATCAAATTAACACATAAAATCCCGTAAAAATTTAATATGTTCGTTTTTAACTGATGATTTTAAAAATAAACCAAAACTCAAAATCCTGTATTAATGTATTATAGTTATATTATACTTAACGTACAAATAGAGAATATCTCTATATAAATTAACTAGGATCGGTGAAGTTTATTATTATAGTAACTGTCATCACATTTTTAAAATTTATGGTTATAGATATATCTGTATACCGCGTAGAGATTACAATCCCGGGATTCGGGATCCCGGCTACTTTTTGGTTCCTAAAATACCGGGACATTTATCAATAATCCCGGGATTCCCGAGACTACGAAAAACCGATGCGATGACTTAATCGTCTTTAAAATTTGTATTTTTGTACGTTAACATAAGACGTATTCAATTTATATCATTATTATGTTATAAGATTACATTCCATATTTTACACAGACGCACAGTTCACTATATTTATATGGTATAATATGTACTTTATCGGTATACGATCGGTATACGCTATACGTAGTACGTACGAACAAATTAGTATACGTAGTTCACTGATACATATAACACGTAGGAAATGAATTTATTTGAAAATGGAGGAGCTCGCGGGCATCATTTAGAGCTAGCATTTAAGTATTTAATGTCTACTCCACCTACTAGTATCGAGTCAGAACGTGCATTTTCAGCAGCAACCTATATAGGAAATAAGCTGAGAAGCAGACTAGGAGATGGAACATTAGACGCTCTATTATTCCTGCGTTCATATTTTCAAAATAAATAATTTATAATAACATTTTTTACTATTTAGAATAAACAAAAATAAAAATTTTATTCATAATTCTTTTTAATTTTTTCTTACCAAATTTCGGGATAATCTCGGGATCCCGGTATTAACATCTAAATATCCCGAAATATCGGGATCTTAAAAAGAGGTCGGGATTGTAATCTCTAATACCGCGGTATAAACTACGCGTATTTTTTTTATTCCGAATATATTTGTTTTCTTTATTGCACGTAGAATCAAAATTGAAAAATTGAAATTTAATTTTCACTTTAAAAAAAAAAAAATTAAGATAACCGTCGTTAACTTGAACAATTTCCATAAAGTATTCAGAAGGTAACACACACTTTTATCTTTTTTTTTTTAAGATAAACGAATAATAGTACGTATAATAGTATTTATACTAGAGTACTTTTACTAGACTCCTGAATAAAGGTTTAAAATTATTTACGATTCTGATAAAAGTCAAGTTAAAATAGTTCTTTATACACAGGCTGTGGTATATATTAAGTCCATATTTTATTTGTATTTTTAATAAAATATTATAAGTACGTTTTTGTATTTGATAAAATCAATTTTCTTTTATTCACAAAAATTTTATATCAGTTTATAACAATAAATAATATAAAAAATATAATAATTTTTCATTTAATTTAAAAGCATAAATTATTATTTTAATAATTTATCAACAAAAAATATAAATACAATAATCGTAAAATTATATTTATAAATATTATTAAAATTTATTAATTTAACACTTCTAATAATTATTATAGAAAATTACAATAACAAGGTAAATTTTAAACAATTTCTAATTTAATTTATTTATTGTAATTATTAAATTAATACAATGCACGTATTGCATTGCATTGTACGTAAATATATTTGATGTAGTGGAATATATTTATATTTAAAAATTAACATTAGTGAAAAAGTGACCTATGCTGCGCATTACTTCATGCATGAAATCGGTTGTATTGATTTATTTCAATTTTAATTTACTTTATAAGAAATACGTTTGTTGTACATCCTTTTTTTTTTTTTAGTAATCATTTTCTTTTGAACTCGTATTCAATTATTTTAATGGTCATGATTTCATTAATAATGAAAAAATATTCTCTACGATAAATATTTGTCCAAAACTATTATAATTAATCGATTTAATATTATTCTATTACAAGTAGGTATTTAGAAAATCATTAAACACTATATTAAGGACGTCGTTTTTTATTTTTTTGCAAAATGTTTTAATTAATATCGCAAAAAAATACATTTTTAAGAATTTTTAATTAAATTATAATAATATTCACTGAATAAAACTACAAATTATGTACATAAAATATTTACAAACAGACGAGGGGAAACAGTGGAATAAAGTTAATTTCTGTTTTCAAACACTATTAATAATATAGTTTGTTTAACGAATATTTTATAAAAAGAAAAAGTAACACAAATATTGATATTCGTAAATATCAAGTTATGGTATGAATAAGATTTATCTTCATTTAAAAGTAATTATTATAATTACACAAGACCTATATCGTTTATAAAAATCATTTATTTTTCAATATAACTAAACGTATAGTAAAATGAGTTTTTTTATAATATCTAAAACCTTATCTAAAATTATTATAGTATTAATATAATACGTTATACTATGACAACGAAATATATTATAATATTCTTTGTACTTTGCTGTTAATTATATACTTTAATATCAACAAATGATTATACAAAAATAATGAAAATGATTATTACTCTATATTTTATAAAATAATATTTAATTGTACTAAATAATTTAATATAACAGTTATTTAGTATTCAATTTGATTGTGTGATATTAATAATAACAATAACATCGTTTATACTCTTATGAAATGTATAACTGATCGAATACTGAATGTATTTGTCCTTTGTTTGGTTTATGCAAAGAATTTATATCAGATGACAGATTCTATAGTGGTGAAATTATACCTTGTTTTTCTTACCACTAAAAATGATTTCATTTATGTATAAAGTCAACATATTTCTCGCGCGAGATTAGAAGCTAAAATTAAATAATTATATTGCGTCATCTTCGTTTATTATAATTATAATTATAATTATAATATAATATTATTATATTGTTAATTATTTTTCGGAAGTTAACAGTAATACAGTTAATATTTTTTTGATTTAATTTTTAATCAATCCCATATTCAGTTATAAAATTCTTATTGAAGGGTCTATTTTTGTTCCCCTAATATTTTCCCCTTTTATGCAATAATATATTATTATCGCATACACGCGCCTTCCGTAATTGAATCAATAAGTAGGAATAAGGAAAATTTTCAAAAGTCCAGATATAATATAATTATTATGTGATATATATATCTCCATATTATGATGTGAGATGTGATCAAAATAACGGTAATAAACAAACAATATATTATTATTATACGGGTATAATTATTAAAAAAATATCAAATTTTTAGCGTTCGCGGGTCAGGTAATATAATAATAAAATATGATTTTTACGAGTTTTTATCTGGTATAATTTACATAAATTAACTATTTCATTAAATAATATTTTAATAATTCGTTATGTACGGCTAAAATAATAATCGTACCATATACTCGTATTATTATAATATACTCGTAAGTATAACGTTATGTTAATCGATATTTAATTTTTAAAAACGTTTTTATCTCAATAAAATAGGTGAAACGTTAAACGAAAGAAACGCCGTACGATATTACGAGTATAATAATATGGTTACTTAATTTCGGGGGAAAATGTCAATACGCAATCGTGATTCCGAGTTTGGCGTATTACGAGTATAATCGTGGAAAGTCTTAACGACGTGTCCATGTAGTGACTGTATTTCGATTCTTCCGGCGCGGGTCGGCGAGTCGCGCGGAGAAGGCCGCGAGCGTTACGCGCATATTCTGCACACACGTAGACGGCGGTAAAGTTTACACGTCTAGCGTTCGTATTCGCACGCAATATATTTTTATATATTATAATTATAAATTTTTATATACAAGATACAACTAAATAAAATACTAAATAATAAACCTTTTTTTTTTTTTTTTTTTTTTTATAACGCGTATTGTTTCGTTCGTCGATTCGAGCATAGTTCGTTTTAAAACGATGCCCATTTATATCGTACGAGTCGCGTAACCGATCCGTGTGAATAGCTCAAAAATTCCATCCAACGGTAATATTTTCTATAATTTCGCACAAGCGCGCCCGCAAACGGTCTATCTAAACCGCAACTCGCCAAACCGTAAATTCGATTGCCGCGCACGACCCTACGCCGTCGCCGCCGCCGCCGAAGCCCGCGCCGTTCCACAGGTAATTCGATTTTGGCCCGTATTTGTTATTGTCCGTGATACAAAAATAACGTCGTTATATTGTGTCCGTCGCTGATATTATTTTCACGTTATTTTATTAAACGCGTTCGGGACACGTCAAGTCTCCGTCAACATACCACATACCAAATACTCGTGTTTTTTCATCTTTTAATTTATTAAAAACAAACGATTCCTTAAAAAATATCATTGCCCTCATTTTTTTCTATCCGTACGACGTCGACAATAATTTAATTTTTTTTTTATTTTTTGGAATTAATTAATGCGATAGGCTCATAACGAATAATTGATAAAAAAAAAAAAAAAAAAAAACACTTAACGAGGGTTAAAATAAAATATGAGACTATCCGTATGGTTTATTTGCTTTTCCTGGCAGACATCATGCATCTGCCTGCTGAGCAGTAATACGCATATAATCGCGTTTTATATATTATTTCATGGAAAAATAATATTAAAAAAAAATAAATATTTTTTAACACGGCGTTTTGTATAGGCAATAATGATACGTTCCTGTGTTTATTGAATTAAAAACAAGTGTGCAAACTGCAAAATTTACATAATTATTATTATTACTAGTTTATTACATTGAACGCATAACTAAAATATAAAATCATATTACTGTAATAAAATATATTGTTTTGTTCTATATATTATAATTTTGTTATGAAATAATTACATTTTTTTTTTTTTTAAATAGAAATAAATAATTTAAAAATAATGATCAA
>JAIUCT010010295.1:0-46654 GCA_021307375.1 Tetraneura akinire | reverse complement strand
ATTATTATTATTATTATTATTATTATTATTATTATTATTATTATTATTATTATGGCGCCCGTCTTGAATTTATTGATAGAAAATGTGTGAACGAATTTTATTCATTTTAGATATACCTAATAATAATATTTCTCGTTGCTTGACAATAATTTTTGACTAATTCACAAAAAACAACAAAACGTTAGAATTTATTCGAATTCATACGTAGTTATATATTTTATAAATATAGGTACTTATATACTAATTCGGGGTTCGTTGCCATTTCACGCTTCCAACGACGTTTGAATATAATCGTAAAAAATAATTGAAAGAGAAAAGCCATTAAGAAATGATAGAATAATAATAATAATAATAATAATAATAATAATAATAATAATAAATACTGACTAAGTAGGAATATGCGTGTGGCATAGCCTCGTTCCATATTTTAATGATATAGTGTCGGGAGACATTCATTATAGCACGGAAATGTGATGTATTTATTCGACATAGCAATCGCGTGACCGACAGACGTAAACGTGATTATTCAAACCGGTAATACCTACGTCCTTATATTTTATTATGTATATTGTTGTTTTTAATTATTAAATGAAATTATTCGTTTAATTACCTATTTATTCTGGTGTAAACAAACCCATATTACGAGGGTTTGTATTTACAAGGGATGGTTTAAGTTGTAATATATGATTTTGCTTAAAGTTCTATAAATCATTCAAATTTAACTTGTACACGTTCGGAGATTTAACAGTTAAGTATATTAAATAAGTGTAGTTTTATACAGCGTTAAAAGAAAATCATGGATTCTTTGAAAATAACACAATAAGTACGCGTATAATATTATATAACTTTTCTCTGTCTCATTAGAAATACATTTAAATACCTATTTTGTATTAAAATTAACAATATAATTTAATTTGCAATGAAATAATAATTACCTATATCGAATTCTTTCTGTATAAGTATCATGCATATATTGTATAAAATAATAATATAACATGATGTAAGTTATAAACTAAATTATTTATTTCTACATTTATCCCTAGATTATTTTGCTTATAACTCGATAAAAATTATACTTTTCAACTTGTTAGTTTATTATACGATAAATGTCATTTTATCTGAGTTTTATGTTTGGGATCCCCAGTTTTCCCGCCGAAATCGCGACCCTAGATAATTTGTATCGATTAACAACTATTCTTCGTGATCAAACGGTCATTTATATTATACATATACGAGGATGGGCTCCAAAAACTAGACATCAAGACATCACTTCCAATCGCAAAAACGCGAATATTCCAAAATTTAACATTATTTCAAACCGTATTGTAGTTAAACCGTTCGATTAGCCATTGGGACGTTATGTTCGGTCCATTTACCCGGTTGCTGTCGAGTGTAGATTTTACATCGCATTATTTCGTCATTGAGTCCAACACTATTGTTTTCGCTGCAAATGGAATAATTTACCAGTAAAACGTTAAATATTAATTTCATTTTATTTAAATTTTTTTTCGAAGGGTGGATAATAAAACCACTAAAAATATTTCCAGCGTTGGTGGTGCAGCAGCTACATATCATTATTATTATTATCGACGTTGTTTTCGTGGAATAAAACGCGCGCCCAGCGTTATTATTGCAATATGAAAAACCTTTCAACGAGCGATCAATTAAAAAAATAATAGTAAACTCTATATATTAACATCGTACCACACTTAATAAAATGGTCGTGATATTAATAATTCATTAATTTCGTTTGCCCCGTGACTATTATAATATTATTATACTGGCATTATAATATAGTATTAAAATATGTCTGGATGACACAATATTTATTTTTACCCGACGTTCGTTCGCCATAATATCATTGAGACAATACTACGAAATGGCGTATATATAGTTTAAATTTGTCGGATACGAGTCGAATAAATTTAATGATCTCATAATAATAATAATAATAATAATAATATAATGTACAAAGTTTGTACGTAAATCTAAAAAATGCCATCGGGTTTACGGTTAAATGCGGTTGAAAGTACGCAAATGATATTATAAAAAAAATAATATAATAAAATGACGATGCGATATTGACGAATCTATCGTGCGCAAATATATTTGAAAATCAAAAATATCAAAACCACGAAAAATTATTGTTTGGAACGTATTTCGATATATTCACAAAATTACAACGTTAAAATGTGAACGCTATTGGGATATTATAAATAATATTATAAAAGATCATACTAAACGATACGATATGAATAGTATAAATGTAATTTTGTAAAATTATATATTTAGAAATATATTGATTAAAAATTAAAATACGTTGTGTATAATATGTTATATTAATTTTACCTATTATTATTATTATTTTAGTAGATTATTCTATATAAAAATATATTCCACCTACCGAAATACAACGTTAAAGCAATAATAAATATTAAATTTTTGTACGTTATATTTTAGTACGCGTTGAATATTTTATTGTTTTTGATTTTATACGACGATATAATTGCCATTTATTTATTATTTCAAGTTCTATTTTCATAATTTCGAAACTACGAAGAGTTATATTATTATACAAGTATAGGCTACCAGATAAAACAATAATAATCAATTTGGTATATTTTGCAATGTTATTATACTCTTATCACTAATAGACACAATAATTTATCTCTGATATTATTATTTAAAAAAAAAAAATGGTTTAAGACTATGTACAAATGTAATTTAATAATAATTATAAACGCGTAATATTATGCCAAAAAAAAAAAAAAAAAAAAAATGAAATTCTTAACATTGAAAAAATCGTTTCGTGTTAAAGTTTTTGTCATAAATAAAAATCCAATACGCGTAACTAAATTTCGTCCCAAATAATATAACGATTCAACCGTCAAAATATTAACGTAATATTAAATGAAATTAACATTTTTTGACGTAAGTATAATAATATGTCGTTGAATCGCCAAAATCTTGTTTTCAGTAGAAACAACACCTATAATACTCGTAATATTATTTCGAAACAGATTAGTATCGTTCACTTTCGTTCAAATTTAAATACTCGGATTTTGTTATAATAAATAATTAATGTTTATATAATATTATTTTATACGTAAATTGCAAGGAGAACCGTCTAAATTAGATTTTATACGAATATCTGTCTTCAATCGTTTGACGGGATTTATTATGTTTCGTAAAACCGCGAGGAAAGTTTTATATTATTATTATAACATAAAGGTTTTAGGGGTGCGTAAAATATACGCGTAACGCGGAAATTAATACGGTATGGTTATTGTAATTTCAAGCGAAAGTTTCGTTTTTTTATACCGAGGCGTGTATATTATAATATATAAGTATACCTGTATACGGTAAATTGGTCGCATAACATATTGATCGCATGCAAATTTCGTCGTCTATAAAAATGTTTTAGCTACATATTATACAAAATTTAACAATAATAAATTATATTAATAATTAATTGAATAACAATAATACACAATTACTATACATTTAATATAATAAATATAATATATTTTATATTGATATTTGTGTATAAATATGTAAAATTATAAAATATCAAGAATTTAATAATTAATACTAGGCAATGATTTTTACAGTTTTTAAAATAAAATAAAAAAAAAATTCTTAAGGTACACTTGCAATATTTAAATAATTACTATCAATATGAATAAATGCATATAATATATAATATTAGTTCAGAAATTTATTTTGTATTTGTATTTTGTATTTTCACACGTATTGTCTATATATTATTATTATTATTATTATTATTATTATTATCTAGTCTAAAAATATACTTGCGACCTGCAATAATTTATCCAGGTATAATATTATACCTAAATATTACATTATACCGATACCATGGACAGACAAACCGAGTTTATATTATGTTCGCATATTACGTTTAAACATTTTAGCATAATCATATTTTAACGTATAATGTACCATGCCACGATCAATGACACGATCACCGCAGCTATACACACACATGCCGTCCAAACCATTGAACACTGGTGCACTTGACAATCCCGAAAGTCCGGTGGATTTTGTGGCGGTCTGACCGCGATTACGGTTTTGCGTTCCTCTGCGGTCGCTACTCGGAGTTATTAAATTATTGTAGTTTACGATATTACATTAAAACGATAAACAGTAACGCGTAATGTTGTCCCGACGATGACATGATCAGTAAAATGTATCATAAATCGTTAATATTATCCAATAATATCAAAATTGACCGAATAATTATAAATATAGTATAATATTTTAATTATTTTGTTTTTTTTGCTTTTTGCGATTTTTGATAAAGATTATACAATTTAGGTATATTATATAGGGGAGAAGACATTTTTCTAAAATGTCAATTTTCATTATTAAAATTGAAATTTAGATAAAATGAAAAAATGAATTAATTAACATGAGATGAATATAATTAATTTAAATTTAAATAAATTAAATTTATTATTTAATGACTATTATATTGAATTCAGCCATAAAAAACACAGCTGCAGGTATAACATGACTGCATCGAAAGCACTCGCGCGTATATACCAGTATCCAATTCACAAACTTGAAAAGTTACTTAAAATGACTTTAAAATACAAATTATTGATAATAGATGTGAAAATTAATATTTATGAATTGTACGTGTACTAAGAACATTTTTAATTGGAAGACAAAATTGGAATCAACATAATTTTTATTAAAAATGTTAGTGCATAACGAGTTGTCTTTAATTCAATTCCAGTTTGGAGTATAAAATAATACAATTATAGTCTATTTTATTATTGTTAATTATTTTTTCAATTATGTAACTTTATAAACTACAGATTTCAACATTATTGATAGGTTGAATAATTTACCTTTTGCTAAAATCACATGAGCGATGACTCATATTTTTTAATCGAATTCTAATAAAATAACGTGTAACTTGTTTAAATAATTTAATTCCTTTGTAAATTTTACATTTTTTTTATTTCGTATTTTTTCCCCTTTGTCATTATTATGCGTCCAATCAGCGATTCAATGTAATCGATTGTTTTGTTTAGCTGCAAAAAAGTGTAATTACTCTAATGAATATAATTAAATAAATTGGAACATACTTTATCCTCCAATGGAAAAATCTGTTTAAAAACAAAAATTGTAAATACAATGGTAAAATTTAAAACGAAAAAAAAAATATGAATGTTTAATGAATATTTATTGAAAACACCTACACGCTGTTGAATTTTGTAAATCTAGATTTAGCGGTATAATATTATATAAATGACATACAACTGGTATATTATTTAAAAATTTATATTTAATCTTCATATTTTATAAGCTTTATTATTTAGTTGTTACATTTTATTTATTTGTGCGATTATGAGATTTTCCTTTTTTTTTTTTTAATTCTTACAATGGATGTACAACAGTGAACACATTTTTAATAATAACTACTCGTTTTTAAAGTTACCTACAGATGGGAGTGCAAATAGTTTATATAATTTATATCTAACTTGTTGATCAGCGTGTTGTTGACCGACTTACGTAGCAATATAATAATAATAGTGAAACTGAACACGGAAAAATCTTTGACCCTTTTACTACACATTTATAATATAATATTATTATATCGATTTGAGATCAGTTTTATAAATTCATTTATTTATAATGAACGATAAATTTCAGAAGTTTATATAATAATAATAATAGTGTGAGTTTCTAAATTATCTTAATAGTGATTTAGTGATTTACATTTCGATTCGTTCACATTTCAATGAGTCCATCATTCTGTCCATCACGCGATATTATTTTTCTACTGCTTTGTACACGTAACTCGGTTGAAAAATAATTTTTTATTTTGTTGAGGGAAAAATTGCAGATGAAACCGTATAAAATAATAATTAATAATGCTCGGGTGTTATATTATATTGTTGTGATATTCGTAAAATAAATTGCACATGACATTTATCTCGATTTTTGTGGTCCGGATCCCGGGAAAATAACGTCCTCCGTAAATAATAATATCATTAATTAATTTGATATATTTTATAATAATATTATTATTATTAATAACGGCCGATGAATGATAATAACTGTAATATATAATATTATTATATTTATATTATAATAATAACGACCCTTATTATAATATATGATATTATACTATTAAACGCTGACCGTCGTCGTCCGAGGTTTAAACGATTTTATTTTAATACACACTACAGGACATCGCTGTTTGGTCGACCAAGTATAATATTCTTCGGCCTAACAGTAATAATGTGCGGCGGCGTTAGCAGATAGTATCTCGGCCCGGAATAATAATTATCGTCTAGGGATTTCTGGGGTCGACTATTATAATATAATCGCGTTGTCGACTCCGCGTGGTATAAGACACTATTATTATACGCGTACGTATATAATAATATTATTATTATAACGTTGCGAGCATATAATAATATATCGAAATATTATACGCGCGTGGTAACGTAGAGAAAGATGCGCATCATTATTATTATTGTGATAACAACAAACGAGATTGAAAAAAAAAACCGATATTAAATATTATAATAATTTGATATTATATAATATTAATATATTCGTTATACGATTATTTAAGCGAATAATGTACCTATTGGTTATACAATCATATTATTGTGTGTATATTATCTTCTTTTTTTATGTATGAAAACACTAGTTTGACCCGAAATAATGCTCCGATTTTCACGAAAAGCATATGTTTCCTGTTTGAAATCGAACGAAATTGGTACTTTATTCAGGAATTTCTCAAAATCGACCCTGTACGATAAGAAAAACTACCAGAAAATGACATAAACACGGTTAGGTTAGGTTAGATTACATTTACATTAGGTACGAAAACTGAAATTTTGACGAATTCGATTTCAATATTTCATGATAACTCGGGAAACTTGGGGACTTAAAAATTTTTAATAGGTAGTTATTCATATAGATAATATTGTATATAGGTGATAAAATTTTGGCACCATTGCATTATTTTTTTAATAAATATAGAACTTTAAATATTTCCAAAAATTCTCGTTTATTTATCTATATAATATTTAATAAAATTGAAAACTTTGGGTTTTCAAAACTGGAAATTTTACTATAATATTATAAAACATGTTACAAAAATATAAAAAATAATAAGTCTCATTTTTGTTTTTTTTTTATAAATGTTTAAAGTTGAACTTTTAGTACCTAATATAAAGATTAAAAATATATATATTATATATTATATATTCATTTCATTATATTTCAATATTTTACAATAATGTTAAAAGAAATTGACAAAAACATTTTGAAAATTTTATTGAAATTTGAAAACACATCTCAATGGAACTAAGTTCCAAATAATTGTGAATATTACATTTTTTTATATATATATAGATGTTTAAAGGATAAAAAGAAGGGATGATACTACTTCGAAAGGGATACAGGTGTAAAGAGGATAGCGTTGAATTTTTATTAACATTTGAAAGCAACGATAAATCATTTCATTCGAAAAACGATTCTGAGCGAAGTACTGTCAGATTTGGGTATTTATGTGACTCGTTTAAGGATTTTACGGGCATTTATATAATGATAAATTTATAGACTGATAAATATAAAAATTTTTAATCAATACATTTAGGTATATTATCCTGATGAACTTCACTCAGAATTGTATTATCGAATTTAATGATTTATCCTTGCATTAAAATTGTAATCAAAATTCAACGCTATCATCTTTAGTCCTGCAGTATACACAGTTTCACAGCAGCTCTTCTTTATCCGATTTGTGTTCTGACGGTCAACTATAATATACTATAATATACTATAATATACTATAATATAATTTTATAATACCATGTTGTGTTCATACAACAAGCGAGTGTATTTTACGAAAATATGACACGATGTGACGTAGTATAATACTTTATAATATTATAGAGATGCGAAGAGAGGGAATTTTTGTTTTTTGATTTTTTTTTTTTTTACCTAAAACATCAAAACTCGGCAGTGTTGTGTGGGGCAAAGTATGTTTCCCGGGGTGCCGGTGGCCCAGAGTTCGCGCTAGGGGTGGTTTTAAAGTACGGTGGCCTCTGGAGCAGAGGGAATGAGACGAAGAGGACTATGCGACGACGACGACGACGACGACGGTGACGGACGGATGGACAGACGGACGGATTGTCGGTGAGCGGTTTACCCTCCTAATCGATAGAACGTGAGCCGACGGCAGCGCTCTGACAATTGCGTAACGAAACTAATCGGGTTTTTCGCGCGCGTACGACCCCTTTCCGCGGCGGGGTGGAAAAATTCGTTTGAATTTTGTTCCACCGAACCACAATTATTATTGCGTAATTACACGAATAACAATAAATTTATTTACCATCCGCACGTCGTATTTTGTATTTTTCCAGTGCAAAATAATAATTTTATAATAATATTTTCATTATAATAATATTTACTATATAGGTACGATAAAATAGCGAGTTTCGGGCAAAAAGAAATTTTCTACGAATATTATCGTAAATTACAGACGACCGACCATATGCACAGCCAGTCGACGATGAAACAATTTTTTATCACAATGATATCTACCTACGTTTGAACGCGGTCGTTATTACACGATAATATGTGATTATGTTTAACGGAATACGTGGAAGATTGGTCAAAACGTGCGCGTTGTTGCCCGGGGAATTCGGTTCCGACCGATCGTCTTGGGCCGAATTAAAATGCCAAATAAAAATATTGAAAAAATTTATTCGAGATAAAAAATATTTGTGACGTTCAATGCCAATTAATCCATGTTTAATTTGTGTTTACGTCAATATTATTAATAAATAATAATTGTGATATTTACAGGGCCGGATTGGACAAATTCGGCCCACCGAGTTTTTGTAATTAACCGGCCCAATTATTATATATATATACCTATATATATATATAATATATATATATAAATTATATATTAAACGGCCCAAAATTGTCGCGGCCCACCGAGTTTTACTCGGTAACTCGCCGGGCCAGTCCGGCCCTGGATATTTATTAGATTATTCGATTTGTTATTTAGTTTATTGTATTATTTTATACTTTCGCAATATTCGACACGCGCACAGCAATTAAATAAAATTATTATCATTATTAAGTCTATTTAGCAATGCACTCTGTATGGCAACGATTAAATACCTATAATCAAACATAAAATTGATAAGGCGTTAACTACTAATTTTCAGGCAACCGTGTTCATAAAATGAAATATTTCAACGAAATATGATTTCGATATTATAATGCATATAGTAAAATTGTTCATAAATAGACATTAAATAAAAAAAAATTAATAAAATATCTCTAATAATCATCGGATATTATAGTTAACTCCGGATCACGTATTTTAACGAACACGACGTTTATACAATAATGTTTCTTATTTTTCAATACAGTTCACGATGTCCGTGGCGGCATTACATTGCCCATAACGTAATATACTAATATTATATTTATACACAATTATCGTGGAAAAAAAATATCCTGTGTCAATAATAATATTATTGTATTTCTCGTTACGAATCCCAAGATAAATTATTATTTTTTTTTACGATAAATTTTGCATTTTATATTATATAGAAGGTTTTTTTTTATAATATTATTAGTTTATTACATTATTCGTGTGCTCACGCAATTCGTGGGTTCGGAATTTATTAACGACGTACGTATTTGACTTAGAGTTGAATTTCTATATATATATATATATATATATATATAAAAAAAAAAAAAAAACAAATAAATTAAATTAGATTTCGTTTAATTATTTCCTAGAACTCTGTCGAATTTGAATTATTTCTATGCAATACAAATATAATAAATTATACGTACGCGTGTATAGTAGAGTATAGTATTGAAGAATAAACCGTCCTCGAAGTTTTCGAAAAAAAAAATAAAATTAATTATTATTGACATTTTTACAGTAAGAATATATTAATAAATTATACTTGATTTTGGAAAAAGCTTTCGTAAAATTAAACTTTAAATTTCACAAATTAATATTTTATCAGTTGAACATTTTAGTGCGTCGTTAAAATTTTAACGCATTACAGTGAAGTATCATTAATATCGTAAATATATGAAAAAAAAAAAATAGATTTTCTCTTAAACACGAGAAATCTTATTATACGTAGAATAACGTCATATAATAATAGTTGAATTTTAACTTTTTAAGTTTTGATATTTTTCACTAGTGTTGAATTATGTATAAAGGGCATAGTGATTATATTTTAAATAGTATAATATGCAATTTTTTCATTATTTGCCAAATTTTATTTCTCAGTAAATTATATTATAGTATCATTGTATTATATTATACGTTACTTTTAATATTTCTAATAATACTATGTTAATTTCTTTAAAATTTCAGATGATTAAGGCAATATTATTTTCAAAGGAAATAAATAAATAATACAACATTCATTATGAAATAAAAAAAAACATCCAATAATAATTATTATATTTATATTATTGACACTTAAATAAAAAAAAAAAAAAAAAAATAGAAATTTTTTAATAATTTTAAAATAATTCTTTACCTCATAATATTATGTGATTTTTACATTTATTTCACTTTATAGTTCAAACGAATTTTTAATAATAATTTATCATTCAAAACTACTATTTGCATTTATTATTCTAATTAACATTAAAAATATGATATTAATTTTAGCTAGCATTACTATTAAAATTATACGGAATTGGATTCAGTAGAAATATAATAATTCTGCTTACCAATAGAGTTGGAATAATAAATTTACCTATAATGATTATAATAATTCATATAATATATACACGCCTAGTGACTATAATACTGTAGATCAAATTAAGTTGGTAGATTTCCAGTAGATTGTAAAATGAACATCTTACAATAATAACATTGTAACAGGTATAATCATCGTATTGTGAATTATTATGAATTATATGATTGATGGAATGATGAAATACATTTGAGTATAATGATTTAATAAAATTATAACCTTAATATTTTTAAATAAATGCTTTAAAGCTAGTAAATATCGAAAATATTTTTTATACATTACAAATATATTTTAAATTATTTATTTATTATTTAATATTTAAATACATTCCATATTGATACTTTATTAAAATATTACATAGGTACATATTTATGTATTTTATATTATTATTAAAAAACCTCGTAAATATTAGAATAAAGTATATTCATAAAAGATATTCAAATAAACCTATATTTTATTATACTTTTTACCTACATAATATCGTTAATACGCTTTACTACTTTTTGTCTGATTTTAAAAATCTTGGTTGAAAAAGCAATTTACTATCAGCTTTTGAAGGATTTTATTTTTTTACCAAAAGACGTCTCAGCTTCAATTTAATTTTAAATAGCAACGAGGGTTATCAGGAAGGGTATTCAAAAGTTTACGAGCAATGTAAAGATATGAATAGAAATTTAATTTTGCATGAAATCGCTTTTTACGAACTTTTTTGATAAGTTAAATAATATTCAGAATTCTAAACAATTAATTTCTAGATATAAAAATGAATATTTAAAATTAATAGCATTCAATTATGGTTTAAGATATTTAGTATTTTATTAAATTATTTAGGTATTTTATCTTATTATTTATTGAAAATATTCATTTAATTATTTTCATATTATTACGTTTCAAAAAAAAAAAAATAAAAATAAAAAATAAATAAATAAATATTTTTGTTAAATAAATTACATCATTTTCAAGAAATTAGAAAATATATATTACACTGTATTATGAAAACGTTTAATTTTCACATTGCTTACAAATTTAAGTTATCAAACAGTTCATAAATGAGTTTTCAAATAATTTTTTAGTATAAAAACCAACGAAAACGTTATAATATCGTTATTGTAATTATTTATCTTATATACAAACGTATAATGATACTGAATAATTATTAATGCATTGTAAGAGGTTATATAAACGAAATCCTTCTGGGAAACTTATTTTAAAAAATATACATTTATCATTTATGATATGTACCTATTTATACAGATGTTTAACACGTTTTGTTAAGCAAATATTTGATGTGGGAAACCGAGATTTCAAGATGTCAATTTCCTCTACATTGAACATTTGCTTAGAGCCGAAATAAATCATTAGGCGCAGGTATAAACTATAAGGTTAGGTGTATCTAACCAGAGTTTAGTCATAGTCAATTACACATTCGAATATTGTGACATCACGAGGAAGACAAATAATACAATTAAAATAAAGGTACACATCAACTGAAAGACGTATTATAATAATTAAATTAGCATATCTATGGGAAACGTTTACACTGGTATAATTCGAATGAAAATGATATATACTAAAGTGAGTATTGATATTAAATACCTTAATATAGTATTAATTTTTAAATTTTATTTGTCACCGTCGTTTCATAAAAACGTTCAA
This sequence comes from Tetraneura akinire, assembly GCA_021307375.1. Classification (NCBI taxonomy): domain Eukaryota; kingdom Metazoa; phylum Arthropoda; class Insecta; order Hemiptera; family Aphididae; genus Tetraneura; species Tetraneura akinire. The sequence continues at coordinate 34,199 of JAIUCT010010295.1, read as the reverse complement.
AAAATGAACAATTTTATGTCAATATAATATAATAAAAAGAGATGTAAAATTTTTAACAAAATGATTCGTTATTTATCTCGGAATTTAAATAAAAGTCTAGACGCATCGTAATATGTCTGGACGTTTTATTAAATTTTATGAAATAACAAGAAAATAATGAAAAATAAAATCCGTATATTTTAATGTTTAATTTTGATAAATTGTCTGATAATAAATATAGAATTTTTCCATAGTATATGTTTAGTAACATTAATATAATATTAAATATTACATCATCTGTAAATTATATTTCATTTTATATGAATATTAATAAAATATTTTAAAAACTATTCTGTAATATTTTCAACATCATAATAATGAAACAAACTATAAATTAAATAAATAAATATAAGCATAACTTTTATATTAGTAAAATTTAAGTCGAATATACTTTCAAAAGTTTATGTATACATTACATATGGAATTTCTCACAGTTGAGGAATGTTAAAAATTAAATTATTATACATGAAAAATTGATTACAATAATAACTATAATAACTATAGATTCATAATATTATGAAATATATTGTATTATTCATCCGTTATAGATTAATTTAAAAAATTAAAAATTAATTTTTATGCCCTAAACTTAAAATCGTTATTACGCTCTTAAAGTATTTTTTAGTCTCAATATCGTTTTACACGTAAAATCGTCGGGAAAATACAATTTTATCTTTATAAATACAATTTAATATTGTTATATTATGTACATTCGTTTTTTGACCATCAAGTATATTTTTATCTAATTTAAAAAAATATATATATATTATATTTTTGTAAAATAAATAATAGAATATCATAAAATATTTATTATCTCTATTTTCGTACAAAACTTTAGACGTATAAACTTTTTGTCTTGCTTTTGCATTAAAACTTAATTATATATATTTTTTTTATACTTTTCTGTATCTCAAATCAGATAATACTGGTAAATTAGAATAAATTTATTTGAACGCAATCGATAATATTAAACCAATGAACATTTGTAATTAAAATCCAATGCAATGGTTTTAGATTTTCGTAAAACTAAAGTTTGTAATTGAAGTTTATCACACACAATTATCTATATAATAAGGATATGGGTTGCGTGTGCACTCTCATTTTTATCGAATTACGTGCGTGGTATGCATTGTTCCGAAACCTTAGATGAAATTATAAATTTTCTAGTATGATAATAACCTCAAACTCTCAATGAATACTATTTCTGGGAACCAAAAAATATAACTTTTTTAAAATTATTTAAAAAAAAAAAAATTATTTGTAAAAATTTACCTGTTTCGGACGGCTACAAAACGTATTATTTCGCATAATAATGATCGCATAATGATTTTGGTTATATGCACCGATTCCGTGTAAATGATATTTTATTTTATGTTCAAAATGATATCCGGACAGAAAAAAAAAACGGTCGAGTAATATTATAAAATTATAAGAAACGTTAGATAAAAAATATACATATAATATTAACCGTACGTATCGCGTTAAACAAATAATAATATATTATGTATAAATTTTTTTATTATCGTTATAAATAATAATATGGTATAACCGTTGGAAAAAATAATAAAAACGATATTTTAAACGTCCGAACGACGTAAAACATTATAATATAATAATGATAAAAATCGTTGTGATTGCGATTCATTCCAATGGTCGGCATTTTAATATCGTGGCGCGTCTCGATAAAATTGTCTTTGCTCGCACTCGGCTCGTAATATCGGAAAAATAAACTGGCGAAATTCCAGCGGTATGGATTTAGCGATGACGATATATCCCATTGAATTGATACAGGGTCGGCTCAGTAACAGGGGTAAGAGTATAGTATATTAAAATAATTATGATGAAAAAACAAAAAAAAAAAAAAAAAAAAGAAAGAAAGAAAGAATTATTATTATCGTTTATTATTAATTTTTTCGAAGAAAATACTCGCGACGTTTGCCCCCGGGGACAAAAATATACTCAGATCCAACTTCCACAGCACAATCGGAACGATATAGTACTATAATTCGGTACCAGATATTGGCACCTGGTGGTGAAGTTGCAATATTAGACCCAGAAATTTTCAGAAACATTCTACACGTTTTTACATTTAACGTTTTAATGGAAGGGTGAAGAATGAAAACTAATTTTTGGAAATAACGATCAACGAATCACGACAAAATAATATCGGATATGTTTTCAATGTACATTTGCACGAGTTGGAATTATGAAGATCGTTTTTTTTTTTAATTTTTCAATAGTTTCTACTGAGAAAATGCAAGATTAGTTTTGTCTGAACGGACTCGATAACTATAACGTGTTACTTTGTTGGTATGCGTATAAATATTAAATATCGACCAAGTATTATTGAAAAATTGAAAGTTAGTACGCTATTATACGTGGCCTCTTATCAGACCATAATATCAGTACTATCACTGCAATAAATATCGCGCGATCAATCCGTTTCGTTGTATTCGTAGAAAGAAGGGTCGAGGCCAATTCGAAATAATAATAATATTATTTTGTCAAAAAGGACGCGTTAACCCGGGCCGATAATTTTGACGAGGGAAGTGTGGGCTGGCTGTATTAACGTAATAATACGAGGGCGGGTTTGTATTATTTCGTATATAATTTATATCGGATAATGCCGAGATCGAGACCGGAAACGTGTACGAAGAATACCGGCTGGGCGGGCGCGGATTTGTGTACGGCCGACGACGACGTAGCGTTTCGATTTGTGTGGCTCGGAGCTACGGAAGAGAAACGGCACGCAGAAGGCTATACTTAAATATATATTTATACTTAACCTAACCTGCACGTTGTACACTATATTATGTGTACACACTATGGCGGCAATGGCAGTCGCGAGTTTCTCGGCACAGAGCTTACCGGAATTTAATTATAAACGAGAATAACCGGGACGAAACTTCTCTCTACGGATTCTGACATAAACGGATTTTGGGGTTTTAGCATAAATATTATCGTTTTGGAAATTGCGCGTGTTTTCATTTGACACCAGAGAACGCTGTGGGCTATACACACACACAAGAGAGAAAGAGAGAGAGAGAGAGAGAGAGAGTGAGAGAGGGGTGAGAGAGAAAGAGAGACCATCAGAGAGTTACAATAGAATATTATTATAATTTAATAAATTTTGAATACCATATAGTATATACGTCATAATAATGTGTACGAATAAAAATTTTAAATTTTTATACGGATATAATATGTAAAAGTTATAAACGAACAGTATTTTGATTTTAATTATTTATACACCTATAAACATTAAATTCCTGTATGATATTTTACATATTGAAAAAATAATAATAAAAATATTAAATTTTTGTTTTCATTATTTTATACTGTGGTATACTAGAAATATTTTATTATTATTGTTGTTTTCTTCATTTTTAATGCTCAAATATTACTTTAAAAAGTAAATGTTTTATTATTAAATATGTTTTAAACACTATTTTTAAGTAATTGGTACGAATAAAACATCGTTATATTACAATATTGATTTTGTTCTTAAAATATTTCATTAACAATTTAAATCTACTTTGTTTCTTTTTTTTTTTTACTTTTTATTATTATCATGATACCATTTAAACCGTGGTGTAATTTTTTTTCAATTTATGCATAATATTCAAAATGTACAATACATTTTATAAGCTTATGGCTTCATGAATATTTTTAAACGAAAAAGAGCGATCCTATTGGAAATACATATTACAAGATACACAATATAATAAATATATATGTATACTCATTATTTTCTGAAATAAAAAGAATTATTATATTATTATTTTGTAATTGAATATCGCTAAAAGAAATTCCCATTCTCTAATGGCTTAAATCATTAATTTTCAGAACACCCAGAAACGAATACTTTTCTAGACCTTATAAGCAGTGGAATTATTTAATAAAATTTGAAAAGCTTGAACAATGCTTTCATTGGAATTAAAAAAACAATGCGAAAAAAACCTGAACATACCATTTTACTGTACTCGTTGATGGTGTATAAGCACGCAACGTATTATGACCTCGGAAAGCATACCTATATAAATTATCTGTAAGTGTTTCTCAGAGACATTATATTATGTTACTATTCCGAAGTGATTGTCTAATATTACAATTAAATATACATTTTTAATTTTATAAAATTTATTTAACATAATATTTCATTTTTAATTTGTACGTAAATAATTATGAATTTTTAAAATTTTAAACACCAAACCAACCGTATAGATTTCTATTTATTTTAGTGAACATCATATTATTAATACCTTTTAAACCTCATATATATCTACGGAAATAATATGATAATTATTTATATAATATATTATTAATAAATTATACATATAAAAAAAAAAAAAAAAAAATAATAAAATAAATATTTGTATATTATTAATTTTTTTTATAATTATTGAACAGAAACAAATTTTGAAATTATACGATAAAATTTTTGAAATAATAAAATGTTCTTAGGTAACAAAATATATTATTATAGTAAAAAAAAAAAAAAAAAATGTACATTTTCAATATTAATTATAAGTTGGCTATATTATATTATGTACAATATTTTATTAAAAACCCAAATCACATAATAACGTTTAAATATATTTTTATTAAGTATTAATTATTTTGTGCTTTGGATATTTAATGAAATATTATAAAAATAATCACAAGTGCACAATTTATTTAAATATAATATTTTAATAAGAATAGCTATAAAAAATGTAGATACAATTTAATTCACTTATACATTAATGTAGCAATATTGCCTATGCAAAGCGCCATTACAATACTTTATTTATTTTATTATTAAGATTATTATTGTTAATTATATTTGAGAATAATTATTATTGTAATACAACCTTTTACATTTAAAATAAAATACAATTTACTTATAGCAGTTTTTAATAAATCTTAAAAAAAGAACATAACATTAATTGTTCGAAATACAACGTAATATCATCATCATAATAATATAAATTTGCCAACTCTACCTATAATTACTAATTACAGTTATTATATTAGAATACCAAACATATTACAATTTTATCTATTTATAGTCGTATTTTTATAACATGCAATGTTTCGAAGAAAAATCAATATTTAATAATTATTATGGTCTGTATACGTTCAAAACATGTAATATTATCCGATATAACATCTCTGTTAAAATATTATATCTCAATTATTTTATTTCTATAAAATATACTTCTCTATAAACGAATTGGTCATCACTGTCGATAGATTTCTGACGTTTTAATATATTTTATAAAACCATTCTCAACTCAACATTGCAGGGATTTCTTTTTCTGATTCCAAGTCTCATGGGGAGCACGTGATCGCAGTACGAAACTATACCATTACATCGTTCGGACGTTTACACTAAACTTAGAGTAACGATCCAATAGAAACTGATTGGTTTTTATTATCCTAGATGGATTACTATATACTATATACTATAAATAATGTTAAAAATAACTAAACAAAAATTTTAAATTTATATTTTAGATTTAATCCGTTAAGAAATCTGTGAAAATTATATGAAAAAATACCGTATTTATAATACTATTACTATAAAAAAAAATTATATTTTATTATTATCATAGTTGTAAATGGTAAATTGTAATCAATCATATTCTATATGATAATAATGTGTTAGACGTACATTGTTTTACTTATTTGCACGTTCAGTACACAGTCTTCTGGGAGAAATTCAATATTTAAATATCAGAGTAAGTTGAAGTGAATGTAATTAATATTATTACCGCGATTAATTATATATTATTACCACGAATTCGTGATTTCACATTGTCGGATGGCAGGTCGCACTGCATCGAGAGACACGCACGATGTACACGGACTCGCGGGGATTAATAATTAATATGTATAATTTGGACGAACAATATAATGCAATATCCAATGATTTGATTGAGGTTTACGTTTATGGTACAGTATATTATATTATTATATTAGATACTGTGTAATATGTAAATACACGATTTCGATGGCTCAAATAGTCACATCATATTATTATTATTATTATTATTATTATTATTATTATTATTATTATTATTATTATTATTATTATTATTATATATAGTAAGTATATTATAATCTAATATTATGCAAAACATATTATTATGCGTTACACGCCAGAATTGGCTCTGTTCACGAGACCATTTACTAATTTGAAGTGGTAAAATTATTACATTTATAACTATAAACCTGCCCACTAAAACCACAAGTGAATTAGAAATGTGAAGTGCGAACGCTATAATCCTTATGTCCTTACTACGAATTCGATCGATCGTGAAAAATAATTATTATAATATTTAATAGACGTTATGCGTATATACGAGTTGAAATTTAAGTAAAAATTTAAAATAAAATTTAAACATTATTAAATTTGATAATAATTTTAATTGCTTTGAACATTATATATATTTTTTTTAGTTTATATCGTTTTAAATTGTTTTCATTGATATTAATTCCTAATTTTTATATTTAGTTACATAGTTTTATGTGTATTTAACTAATATTTTCTATATTTTAAAATTTTTCGCATATACATTTTTCTTCAATATAATATAATATAATATTATCATACATTTTACACCTTCGTATGCAGGCCTGGTGCAAAGCTAAATGACATCCCCAGGCTAAAATGCCAACTGGCACATTTTTCATACAACCCATATCATTTAATACTCAGAAAAAAATGTTGTTTATTAACAGATAATATAATAATATGTAATACTCTAATAAAAGTAGCGTGTATTATATAATAATTACACAGAATAAGATAATATGTGACAGACGAAGGTGATGTAGTCACGAGTCACGACGGCTTGACGCAATCCTGATTAAACGATAAGAAATATTCACGAATTTTTATAATATTTATAGAACATATTTTATGATAAACATTCTAAACCATAGTTTAAATATACTTAAAATAAACGTATATTATTTTAATATATGGCTAAACGGAATAACCATAATAATAATTATTATCAATATTTAAAATTTCTAAAGTTTTGGGTATTTTATATTTAAAAAAAAATATATTACTGATAAAAGTGTGCAAAACTGTCAAAAGAAATTTCGGCGTCCCTGTGAAAATGGCACCCTAGGCGACCGCCTGAGTCGCCTTACCCTCGCGCCGGCTCTCTTCGTATGCATATAATATCACATTTGTTATGAATTATGATACATATTTTTCAAGAATGAATGTAAAATGATCATAAATTTTTTTCTCTAAATATCTATTTCTATCACGTAATTTTAATTGACTTTTATTTGAAAAATATATTATACAATATTGTTGTCAAACATTTTATTTTGAAAATTATTAAAAAACATTTGTAAGAGAAAAAGATCCTATAAATAAAAATGATGGAATAGTTATATTTTATGTTACTTAAATATCATAAAGTTAAATATTTTATAGATAATTCGTTAATTTTCCATTATACGAGTTGTTTGAAACGGTTTTCATACCCACATTATTTATTAATAAAGAGAGATATGAGATTAATTCATAATTTTTTCAATGTCTTTTAATTTAATTTATATTTGCTTTTAATTTGAGATTTTTATATATTATGCATTATGTTTCAAATTTATGTTATAAATTAATGAATTAAATTTTTTTTAATGTGATTGCACAGACAAATTTTAAGAAATATTTTACTAAACATATAAGATTGATAAAGATAAAATAATATTATATAAAAAATAAATTGAGGAAGATTAAAATTCTATAAAGTGTTGGCTAGATTTATCAACGACAATATTCTACTCGTGCAGATTTTGTTATATTTTGCCTTATGGGTAATATATATATATATATTATCAAAAAGTTATCAATGAAAAACAGATTATTAATTTAAATTTGAATGAAATTAAAATAGAATTAATAATTTAATATACCACGTAATAAAAAATGTCACAGAGTAACTACTGTAGATTTATCAATTGGTCACTTCATCACCTGGAACAAACGGATGCGCGTGCCGTTTGGACTACAATTGCATCCGGAAATTTTTTTTTAAATATTGAAGCAAGTAAATACAATTTACAAGTAATTTGTCATTGTGATAAATTATGTTTTTCTTTTTATAATTAATTACTTGTATTTTTGTTTTTTAATGTTTATATACAAAAATAATATTTATATTTAAAACCAAAAAATAAATCCAAAAAATGTATAAAAGTTTTAATACTTGTAATAATAAAATTAATGACGTCTTATATGAAATAATTTAACATCCAATATCATTTTAAACACATTGGATCAATAATTTTAAATATAATTAAATTAAATTAAAATTGTTAAAAATTATAATAATAATACGAACTTTATAATTTGCATTGTTATATAATTATTAATTATTTCTTTAATGGTAATTATACTATTTATTTAAAATTATATTGTACACGACACACAAACGATTAGCTTATATTATCAAATTATAATATTAAACTGTATTCAAACAATAAAAATTATAGAATAATAATATTATTATTAATTATTGTAATCATATTAAGCATAAAATAATTATTACATCATAATATATATATCGTATTACCTAATATATAATAACGTTAAAGTATAGTGTTATAATTCCGTTTAAAAAAAGTGTATATTTTTATAAATCACTTTATATAAACTACTCATTGTTAAATTTTCTATATTATTTAATTATTTAATAAAATATAAAAATAATTTTTTCTTTATTCTATACAAATCAAATTTAAAAATATTATAAGGTTTTAGTTAAAACGTATTGTACGTAGTGCGCTTGGTTTTTTCATCGGTGAATGTGATTGCATGACCACAATTTACATTCGTCAAATGAACAGAAAAAAAAAATAAAATTCTGAAATAGTACGTAGAATACCATATAGCAATATTTAAGTGTATCCAATAATGGTGAAAATAATAATAAAACCAGAGTCGATGTCGAATACTGACGCGGGGGTTTTTTTTTTTTTATGCTTTTATTATTTTTTACTTGTACATTATATACGTACACCGGAAAGGGGAAAAAAAGAGATATAACGGCCGATTTTTATCACAATAATATGGGTCATTAGTAGCACGAAACAGGGTTATAGGGTTGATTAGAACGAAACAGAACGAGATTTTGGTGATTGTCGGAGAAAGAGAACTATATAGTACGTCCGCCCGTGACTATGACTTATGACGCCAATTTGACTTGGTCAACCGATCACGCAAACAGATATCAAATCGACCATTAACGGGCACGAAAATGGTGGTGGCTAACCTTAACGATCCCATTGGCAATCATTTTTGACAAGTGTAATACCGCGAAACCCCGAGTATTTTTAACAGCCGTCTTTATTATGTCAGAGACCAACAAGTCTAAAATATGAATGTCTAGGTCTGTAAATAATAGTTTTAGGTGGTTATTTATATAATTCCGTTAAATCAATAATAATTACGACTATGGTACCAACTTGAGCTTAATATGTTCAATTGTGAAAAAATAAAAACGAAGCTATTACTTATTGTTATTTTACAATAAGAACGAATAATATGATGTTATCAATAATGCTATATAATCCTTTATAGATAATATTTTTAATAACTGTTTTATTATAATTCTATTATTTTATCACCGGATCATGAATAATCCTAACCTAACTTAATATCGTTAACCATACATCATACTATTATAATATTGCATAATAATAATAAATTAATAACATAGAGTACCTATTATTTATTTGAACTTTAATGCAAATAATTTTTATTATATTAATAATAAACGAGGATTTGTTTTTCGAAATATATGAAATGAATATTTAAAAATTATTTCGTTCACGTATAGTATCAATAAATTCGATTTATCTTTTGTTAAAATAATTACGTATGTTATATGCTTAAAGTCGCATCGCAGTAATAGTCGAGCAGCGTATACGGGATTAAAAATTATTTACAATCCATAAAGTGGGGATGAAAAACCGAAAAAACGATTAGATTTTGGATAGCCAAGAGGATATCTCCCACGAGACGTGCATATAATGTAAATATACAATACACATACGATACATTATACTAGCAGATACTATGGAAATAATAATAATAATAATAATAATAATAATAATAATAATAATAATAATAATAATAATAATAATAATAATAATTTTATTATTATTAATAGAAAGGAACCCATAAAAGCATAAAATAATAGTCATAGAGAGATAAAGATAGTGTGTGAGAAAGAGAGAGAGAGAGGGAGAGAGAGAGAGAGAGAGAGAGAGTGAGAGAGAGATTTAGTGTTTGGGTGTGGAACTATCACGAGGTGCGTGACTAGGACATTTCTCCCTATGTTATCTACGATACACCACATTCCCATGGTCTGTCTATACTTTTTCTATTGTTTCATTTAATTTCTTTCTATTTGTTATTTACTATACGATTTGTTTATTTGTGGTTAGAATCTGCACACAAGATCCCCACCACGATCTAACAATTAGTTTTTATTCTTTTATTTTCTGTCACGTCGAACATCAATTTACCTATCGCAATAATCATATAATTAATTTTCCGCACCTCGATAGTAGGTACTGCTAAGATATCGTATCTAACGACTGTTTTCAATATAATAATATAATATTATCATATGTAGATATATCCATAATATGACGTATTTGAGGACATCGAATGTAAAATCAATTAAATCGTTAATCTATAAGTATTATAAAATATGTATATTTTAATATTATTTTTACTATTCAACGTGAAAGTTATGTGTCTAATAATAATATTGTTAAACGTTATTTTTGTAATTTTTTTTTGTCGCATAAATATTTAAGTAAAAAAATATAAATGGTGGTAAAAGAACGGTATATATATATATATATATATATATTATATTATTATATTGAAGTGGCCAAAATACATTGTTTTCATTTTAAAAATAAATTCCATTTAAATTAATGTGTTATAAGCACGAATTCAAAAATAATAATAATAATAATAATAATAAATATATAAACAATATATAAAATTTAAGTTGAGAAAACAAATCATATTGTCAACGAAAAAATATCACTCTATTAATAATTACCATTCAAAATTCAGATACACTAATAAAATTATTTTGTTTGGTTCAGGTGAATTTTTGGAGAAAATAAAAATTTTTGCATTTGGACAAAAAGGTATAGGATCACATTTACTTATTCGTTTTATGTTGTTTGCTTGCTATTGAAAATAAATATAGAATAACAATAATATGACATCTTTATTTTTATTAAAAGTATAAATAATTCATGAATATAATATATTTATTTTTACAATAACCACAAAATATTTATGAAAAAGTTAAAGATTATTGATTTGTATGTAGAGTTATCGATAATAACGTGACAATATTAACATTAAATACGTCCAGAAGTATAGGACGTCTATGACAGTGTGGACGAAGAAGTAAGAAAAACGATTTTAATTTAAATTTATTTAATGAAACATATTAAAAATTCTTACATAATATTTATAAATGTTTTTATTTTGTATTATTCATCACAATAATTATTCGTCGAATTCGATTTAACAATTAGTTAATTAGTTGGTTAATAATTAGTAGTCTATTCCATATTTTCTATGTTAACCAAAACTCATACCTGTACATTCATGTACGAATTTTTTCTAACGACAATTTAACGTTGTGTTGAATCATACATTTTATTTTAATCCGACTTCGAGGAACTCGATATCATTATTTTACGATATTATTAGTCAAATAATAAAATTAAAACAACAAAATATTATAATAATAATGACATAAAATAAACTTAAAAATTATGGTTCATCAAAATATTTTCTACAGAGAAATTTTAATCGACGATTCGTATGCCAACCGCCAAATATATTTAACGTACTTCATGCATGCAAGATTACGACCTTATATTGGTATAATATTATTATAGTTTTGCTTATGTCACAAATCGTATGGATAAAGAAGTTAAATAATATAAGAAAACATATTTATGGAACAATACGCGTTGCTCTCGGAAAATACAATTTTGTATATATACAAAATAATAAATACGTACTAAATGTTATTATATTCTAGTTGGTATTAATTAATCCTTTGATGTTACGTATAACGAAGTAATAGTATAGTAGTAGGGCAATGAAAACACTATAGTATCGAAATATAACTTCTAATACAATTTAAAGTTCTCCAACAAAAACATTTAAAGTGCTTGCTTACATCACAACTCTTATAATAATTAGGTTATTAATTACAACTTTAGTTTTCTTAATACAATTAAAATTATTTTTATTTTTTATTTCATATATGTACTTCCATAAAGAACGAATAAGATAATTGAAGAATTTAGGTACGTTCGTAATTGTTTAATAGAATAATATTATGATATTTTTAAATTATTTATTATTCTATAGAATTAATTTATTTTATTATTAAAGTTATTCACTTATATAATTATTTTGTGCAATACGTATAAATTAATATTAATGGAATTTAAGTTTTAATCCCATAAATAAAATATAAAACTATTTTTCGAAATTTACAAGAACATTTTATTTAATTTTCCAAAACTATTGATCTTTAAGGTCTGTACTTCATTGTTAAAAATATTCGACTTTTCTTCTTTACCCGTGTCTTTGTAGATGTACTTAATACATACATAAGGGTCGATCGTGTTTTTGGAGGCGAAGAAAAATCCTAAACCCCATTTTCTCAACTACCCGGTGAACTTTACCGCAAGGGGTAGAAGAGCGTCCATTTTTCTCCACCCTCGATGGAATTCCCCAGGTAATGGGCCCCACTTATCATCGAGACCAAAGAAATACTCGTCCCGTAACTCACCTTTTACCCGGGTAACCGAAATTCTACACTTTTTGCGAATACGACCGTTTCTATTGTATCTCGTCAAAAATCCAGAGAATTTTATAAGAAAACTATTTCTTGGTTAACTTCTATTCAATATAGGTGCATTATTGGTAAAATTGTTATTATTATTTGTTACCAATATATAAAAATATTTTTTTCTCTTTTAATATTTCACAATGAACAAACTTCAATTGTATTACAATTTAAAAAAAAATATAAAAAAATATTACAAGCTATATAATTATATTTATTTAGACGCGTTTAAAATGAGGAAAACAATTATTTTCGTCGTGTTACCTTTTGACAATGAAAACAATAATAATAATTATTAATAGTGTTATGTGAGTTTAGGACTTTAATTAATTAAAATCATTTTAATGATTCGTACACATATGACATATTTTATTTATCATAAAATATTATTATTTGTTTTATAATTTAGAAAATGGACGTAATGTAATATGTATTCCAAATGCGATCACGAAAAACGATAATTAAAGATTTTTATAAAATATAGTGCAAATAATAATTATTTATAATGTTTTACCATAAATCAACCAATAATATGAATATACCATCAGCTAGGTATCAAATTGTTATCGTTTATAATATAATGAGGTTATATTCATTCAATTTATAACATTACAAAAATATAAACCAAAATTACATCTTAATTGATACAAAAATCCATAAAACACGTAAAATATTTGTTTTTCTATTTATAATAATTCACACTGTTAAACATTATTATTTAATAGTTAAAAAAAGTAATTATAGAAATTCCTAAGTTTTCAATATACGTATGATTCAGCGTACGTATAATATATTAAAAAATAATCTATTGTTATAATATAAAATACAAATACAAAAAATGTCAATAAAGTTATAAAAAAATTCTCATATTTTTATGTTTTTATTATGTACTGTATTTTTATACGTAAGTTTTACGGGTCTAAAACTACTTTATTAGTAATTCATGTACATAACCATGTAGGTAAAGTAATTTATTTCTCTCACGTTTTAAAATAAACTAGAATCGCTACTGTGTTGTGTGTCGTATAAATTATTATTTCTAACATAAACGTTTTAATAGAATAAAATTAATATTCTTGTATTACCCATAATATAATTATTTCGCGTTACAATTTTATATTTTAATAATTAATATATAACAATTTTAACGATATTATAATAATTATGACATAATAAATATAAAAATAAAACATATCTTAATATAGATATAATATTTTTAACTATTATTTATCTCGTATAATTTATTATATCGATCGTAGAACGAATGAAAAAAAAATCCATAAAGTATATCGTCAGTAATTAATATTTTAAAGATAAAAAAAAAGTGCGAAATAATTATGAACAACTAGACAGAATTTGTTTGATCCTACATTTACTAATACTTGGGATATTATAAAAAAAAAACAAGTCCCACGTGACGTAGGTACTCAAGTGTAACTCGGCTAACACAACTGAAAACACTTCTTTGAAAATTATGCACGTCTCAAAACTCATATTTAAAAATAACGGAAATTATAAAAAGTATAGGTACATCATTAAAATATATTTCGCTGATGATGAAAAAAATTCCTTTGAAAATACATTATAATAAATAATAACGACCAACATGATATACCATTATTTATGTACCTACGTATCGCATAAGCATAGGTATAACTTGTTTGACAAAATTAATAATATAAAAAATATTATAGAACCTTTATACAATATATATAGTTAAATTTTTTAAATCAACTTACATAAAGTAGAATTTTGTAAAAATAATAACACATATTCAAAAATTATGTTTACATATTTTTTCAATAATATTTTTTAAATAAACTTTTCTTTACAAAAATTATATTTGTATGAAAGAAAAAGTAGGTATATTTATTTTATATTAAATTTGTATTATTATTATTATCATTATTATTACCTATTATCATTATTATTACCTATTATTATTATTATTATTATTATTATTATTATTATTATTATTATTACCTATTATTATTATTATTATTATTATTATATTATATTTTTCATTATTATATATTTACACAGTTAGGCGTTCATAAGCTGACATTCAAGTTAATGCCAAACACTGACATTTTATTAAAAACAATCACTAACAACATTTTACAGGTATAACATTTCGACTATTTTCATCGAGTTATTTTATTATATAGCACTCTTTAAAGTACTTTCCAGGCTTCTAATTTAATATAACAACAAAGAAAAAAAAGCATATCTTATTATATAATGTTTTCTTCTTTTTAATAAAGTAAGTTACTTATTAGTTATCCACTGGATTGGTCTAAAATTGTTTGCAATAAACATATTTTTCCACGAGTTTCTAATCTTTTTATATTATAATAATTATTGTAGAATTCGACATTTGTTTTTTTTTTTTTATCTATGTTAGAGTTAATATGGTTACATTTACATTATTTGAAATCAATGAATTATAATATCATTTATTAATTCATTATTTCAATATATTATTAACTACAAACTATTTTTTTTCTAATTCATGGCTAATAGAAAAATGCTTTATAATATTTTATTATCTTACATGTAACCAAAATATTAGAAACATTTCTAGTCTCAATTTTATTTTATAGGTGTTTAAATTTGAGATTTCAGTAAAATCAATATTTATAATATTTATATGAATTCTTCTTATTATTTCTCAATATTCTTCAATAATGCTAAATAAAATGACAAAAAATTTTGAAAATTTTATGGTAGCTTAAAGACATATTCCTTAACTCATTTCCAAATTATTGTGAATATTAAAATTAAATATTTTTTTTTTTTTTTAATATATATATATAGCTGTTTGAAGAAGAGCTGATACGACTACTGTGGAAGGGATAAATTTGTAAAGAGAATAGTGTTGAATTTTGATTGAAATTTGAATAAAATGATCAATCATTACATTCGAATAACGAATCCGAGCGAAGTACTATCAGATTTCGGTATTATGGGCATTTATATTTATATAATATTTTTATTATTTATATTGAACGTAGAGAATGTAAAAATTTTAATTAATACATATTATATTGTATGTTGAACTTCGCTCAAAATCATTACATTCAAATTACAAACGAACTTTAATCAAAATTCAACACTATATCCTCTTTCCATCTGTATCCCTTACACAACAGTATCAGCTTTTATTTCGTTAATATAATATCGTGTATATATGCGCGAGTATTGTTCGTCTTACACTTTCCATTGACGTTGAATAAATAATAATATTAATTCGCCATTTCGACGTGGTAACTACCACTGCGCGCATTTCCGCCTGAGAATTATTATCGGTTAGGCAGATGCTCTTTTTCTTTTTCTTTTTTTTTTACCTTACCCTCCGATTTCACATTAATAATTGAAACGGATTAAATCGTGATTCATTTTACTCCCTTACTTGGCGAAATTATCCCGAATTAATTTATACCTACTTTGATTTTCGTTGCAGGGTACCTACACACAACGGAGATTATAAAAAAATTATCCGAATAATCGGCGTTACGCAACAATAATATAATTTATTAAAACATTGTTCCAAATTTATTCTTTATCGCCGATATAATAATATTAAATTTATTATAAATCATTTAACGGCGTTTTAAAAACCGAAGAACTATTGCGATAAGGACCGTGGACGTCACCCCTCGTTGAACATCCGAACGGAAACCAATAGTCTGGTGACCGATAAATAACCGACTAATTCCGTAAAACGCGTCGGGGTTATAAATATTTATCCGAACATGTGTCCCTTTTCACGCCCACCTTTGGCACCCGTAAAACTATTCCCGTACCAGACCGTTGGTAATTTACAGAGCTCAACGCGGATCTCGTTCAAACTGCTAATAAAAATACTACACTTCAGCTTCCCCCTACGTATTGTTTTTTCGTTCTCCTACGTCGTCCTACGATCGTCTGATTTATTTTCCATTATAATTATTATTATTTTATTATTTATTATTATTTATTATTATTATTTTATTATTTATTATTAATTATTTATTATTTATTATTTATTAATTCAATTTTTTTTTAAATTTTTTTTATCAATATAAATATTATTATTCGTATTTTAACGTTAGTTTAATTACGTGCGTATTTATGCCCAAGAAACGTGGTTTAAATTATGTAAAACGAAAAAAATTCAAACAATTATAATGTAAGAAATGAACTGTTTGAACGACGCCATAATGAAGTGGTAAACAATCGTTCTCATTAATAATAATTAATTAACACAATCATGTCCACGTTATATAATCGTATACCTACGTTAAAATACGTGTTTGAAACTATGAATGGCATTAAATATTATAAAAAAAATAAATAAATAAATAAATGAAATATGGTTTTATCTTGATTACGAACACGAGTCAATTTTAACAGGAATAAATTTCGAATTATTCACACACAATTAAATGGACGCATACTACAACGGACTCGGGAATGAAATCATTTTTTAAATGTTTGTAACATTAATTCGTCTCACAGATATTATTTTGTAACAAAAACAGAAATATTATATTATTTTAATTATTATTATTTTAAAGAGGTAATTTATATATGAATATATTATGTTTAATGCTTATAATCAAAATGAAAAATAATTAATATTATAATAAAACCGAATATTACATAATATTTTAATACGATGGGTAATTGATATTACTGCGTTTTAATTAATAAACACGCACATTGATGTCTATATACGGTTTGAAATTTAAATGGTTTTGTGAAACAGTCAAACTTATATAATACTCGATTATACAACTACCCTTTTTGCTTGTTCCACAAGCTAAGCAATCAAACTTGTTAATTTAGTTTAGAAATTTCCCTAGAGAATTTTGATTAACTATTGCAATGTGTAAACGAATCAAATACAACAAACCTATTTCAAACGCGAGAAACATGCTTTTGAATGTGATAAGTTTAAACTAAATGCTACCAAAAAAAAAAAAAAAGATCGAGCGAATACATCAGACGAATAATTTTTTATTTATTTATTTTTCGTATTAACTATTTTACAATAGAATCGCCGTTTTTTTTTTTTATAATGATGTATAATAATTTTAAATTACACGTATTTGAACTTTAAATTCGTGTAGAATTTTGAATTTTGAATTTTTTTTTTATATAATATCTACCTAAAAATACAAAATCGTGCTGTGCGTTAAAATAAAATTTATAATAAACAGTTTACTAGGTATATTATTGTACTGGCCATTACAATAATATAATAATATACGTATAATAAAATATAATTTTTCATGCGTCTAAAATTTGAATGTAATAATTTTATTTATTATCGAAATGCTATCGTTTATTTATGTATTTTTGTACAAAGGACCGATGGATTTAAACTGTTTTTATGCCATAAAAACTATGTGTTTATATTTTATGTATATTGTAATTTTATTATTCATATATCGTGGATATAATTCTACGATTTCAATAGCCTAACAATCACGATTATTCAGCACGTCTTTTCCGGTTTAATGGACGTCTTAGTTCCTCATCCGAGATGTCCCCCACAGGTATAAATAAATGTTTGAAATGTATTTTTTTTTTCCCCGTTCTTTTCCCTGCCTGCTTTTCCATCATGTCTATGATACCGGCTATAAGGACTTAGGCCGTGCTATTGTCCCAGCGTCAAATAATAGCACTCGGATTTCTTTTTTTCTTTTTTTTTTTTTTACACCCCCATCTAACAGGGATCCTGTCTCCACCGTCTTCATATCTTCAATTCGATGACATTTTCTACTCGGTTGAAAACCTTTATTTTTTCTCCCCTCACCACCGGCCGTCACTTTCTGTCCCGATCTTTTTTAACTTTTTCATTCAACTGCATCTCGCTCCTTATCGGTGCTATTGTTAGTGTCAGAAAATAGGCCTCTTCATAAACCTTCCGGTATATTCTATACGCGTAATCGGGTACACAGTCGTTTGCTCCGTAGCCCCATTAACGTTAAGTGTCCGGACGAATACGATTATACCGCTGTGGACGATGAAGTGAAGAGGTTATAATAACGTGATTCTTATATTATACACCTCTCGATTCCATTTGTCGAATTGTCGGTGACAACGTCACTGGGTTCATTATTTTCATCAAGATCATATTTCTACAAGGTTGTTTTGTTTTACCATTACTATGATTATTATGATTATTATTATTATAACTATTTATCGCAGAGAACAATATAACTCGTATGTATAACGTGCGTTTATAAAGTATATAATATAATATTATGTAATAAAAAAATAACGTTATACCGTAACGCTGTAAAAAACGTATTTTACTTTTAAACAATATTAAATAAAAAAAATAAAAATATTAGTCGTCTTATAATATTTTACTTACATGCACATAAAAGATTATTGAATTTTATTCTGAAAGAAAAAAAATACATATTTAAGAAAGAACACGGTTCGTTCAATATTATTTTTTAATTGTGTATTTTACATGAAAAATTATCAATAAAATATTATAATTAAAACATAATGTCGGTATATTATTATAAAATATTATATCAATTTCTTCATTGAATTCAAATTAAATTAAAAAAAAAGAAAAACTAAAATATATTTTTCTTCATATTGATACTATCGTGGTACAATAAATTATTTTAAATTAAAAAAGTTACATGCGTTAATTACAATAATTAAGTAAGATAATAAGTATTATATATAATATTGATTTACTTGAAAAAAAAAAAATCACTAAAATATATAATTATAGATAACTATTAATAAATAGTGTTTGGCACAAAAGTTAGCTGTTAACGATCGGATTAATTTTCTTCCATGAGTATAATTTTTAACGAGGTATTGTCACAACTTTGAATAAATTTATTAAAATATATTCGTTTATTTAGAATAAACACATCCCGGGAAGATTAGTAACTTTATTAATTAAACTAAAAGTCGCTAAGGAATTATCACTAGCTTATTGAGAATTAAGTATACTTTTAAAAATATAATTAATTTTAGGGTTATAATAAATTACAACAAGAAAACTTTTTTGTGCTATAGCCGATTTTTTGAAGAAAATTATAATATTTGCCAGATTATAAAATCATCTACAGCCACAAAGTAAAATAAAGTTTTAAAAAATAAAACAAAATAAATTAAAAACATTACTATAAATATTAATTAGTGAAGATATTTTATGAATCACCATAAACAACTTCAGAAAAATTTGTTATAATATAATATCATACATTTTATAATATAATAATATAAATATAATATATTATGATATTATTTATAAAAAATTTAATTTTTTTTAATTTATAATTAGGTACCTACTATTAATTATATAATATAATTCTTGTAGATAATAATATATTATTAGGTACTTTTGAAGAATAACTTGATTTATTATTTCTATTATACGTACATTTAATATACCTACTAAAATGTATTTTTTTTTAAATATTTATGAACAAATATAATTATGTTAAAATAATAATAATAACATTTTGATTTAATTCTAAGTTATTTCATTAAGTACAATTAAGAAATAATGATGTTCTTTTCTTGTATTATACAGGTGTTTTAATTAAATTTTTCCGTTTTTATTAATTAAAATTAATAAATAAAATAAAATAAATAAATTAAATGATTTATTACATTTTCATACTATATAGGTAATATAATGGCATGTTTTAAAAATGATTATGTACGATATATTTTCAGACATTATCTTCCCTCCAATTATTGTGAGAATTTCATAAATTTAAATTGCATATTATTAACAATAATATATAAAATATAACTACAAACAAGTAAAACATCAATGATTGACAAGGAAATCACTACAACCACAAACTTTTTATACTTATCTCTTTGCATGTTATATTATTTACTTTTTTTTATTAACATTCACCTTTTGATAAATTTACATTGATTTTATTAAAGATGAAACGTCAATTTTGAATATTTAGACTTCTATAGTAGATATAAATTCAATGTATTTATAATGATAATAATATTATTTCGAAAAAAAATTTATTCTCACATCTTTCCTAATAAGTTTTCAACGAAAAATATATAAAATTATTCAGCTGACTGCACTTATAGTACCTATACAAAATATTACAAAACTATCATTATAAGTAATATACATTTTACAAATAAAAAATTAGCATTGAATTATTTTAAAAAAAAAAAATTATGTTAATATAAACATTATGTACAATTGTGATAATTTAAAGCCAAATAAAAAATTTAGTTTTAAAAATTATATGAAAATCATAGATAAATGTTACATCATAAAACTAAATATAAATAACGTTATTTAATATAGATAGCAAGATAACATAAATGTATAGTAGAAAATTATCAATTTATCATACTTATGGAAATACATATGTACGAATGTAATGATAAAAAAATATACAAATACAATACAGAGATACAGTAAAATTAAAATACAAAACTTTAGTAAAACTATTATATTTTATATTGAACTTTAAATAAATAGTGTAAGTATAATTTAGTTATCGAAAACTTAATATATTTTTTTCTACTATCCAATGTAAATATAATCAAGTGAAAATTGTATATTTAAAATTTAATAAATATCTAATAATTTTATCTTATATTTTTAAACAAATATAAGTTAAGGATATTAAATAATAATATTAATTAACGTTTATAAAAGGCAATTAATTACCTGTATATTAAATATTATATTTTAAGAATCTGAATATATTAAATAATATGTACAATGTACATTAATAATAAGAATATCTATCTACGAGAAAAAGTTATTTTTTAGATTATAAACACAAGATAAAAATAAATGAAAATCGAAAAAAGTATTGACATTTAGGTTGTTTTTTTATACTTTCCTTTTGTACAGACTGAACGAGCAACCAATAAACTTTTCCAGAAACTTAAACATTAACAAACGCATTTTAAGGTGACATACAGTTGTCAACTGGCATTATTTGTATTAAAGTTTACAGGCAAACAAAATCAAGAAAACGATTCCTTGTTAGTTGTTCAATCCCAGAGGCTACGTCTATGTCTGTTACATATTTTTGCAAAACGCTAACAAGAAGTGTGAGTAGGTAAAAAGTTTCTATCAAAATCGATATATAAAATATAAAACACAAAATTTATATTATTATACTAGTAAAATAAATTAAAATCGTATCTACATAATGCAATAAATTCATGTTCATTTAAAAACATTAGAAATTTTACAGGATAAACCTGTATAGGAAAATATATCTAGTATTAAATTAACTATTTATTTTTTCAATGTAAATGAATATTATACTATATATAATATTTATTATATTAAATTATATTATATAATTATATTCTTAGTTTATCCAGAATTTAATAAATTTAAAAACACAACTAATATTCTTAAATTTTAACTTATGTGTTTACTTTATAAATTTGAAAGTTTATATATCATTTATGTTTATATATTTGTTTAAAAGATATAAACAATTAATAATAATTTTATACGTATTAAATAATTTAAAATGCAGAATAAAGTTTGAAAATATATTCGTATTCACATTTGACAATATTATTAACAAAAATAATTTAAAAAAATTAATAAAATAATAACAAAAAAGAAATAAACTTTCCAGTGTGGAGATTTAAGCAGATCAACTCGGACCAACTTGATCATAATACACAATATCTTATAAGTATAATATTATCGGCACGTCATGTGTGTTGGAAAACAATAATTTTTTTAAAAGCCAACTACTCTCAACATAATATTATGTACAATTTTTGTAACATAATAATTTATAACATATTTTTCGATCATTCGTTGATTAATTTTTATTATTTGAATATTTCAAATTTATTTTCTGTAAGTATAATTTTTTTTTTTTTTTTAATATTACTAGTTCAACGTAATAATTTTAATATTAGTTAGATAGGAAAATGAAAGGAATAATATTGAAATAGGTGTTTTTAGTTTCTCCTTGTCTTTTCTCTTCCCATGTGTGTTGTGTGCGCGTGTGTGTGTATGTATGGACGTTGATTGAAACGTTCAACATCGGTACAGGCCATTTATCCGAAAACCGTGTTCTCCCAAGTCCAAAACTAATATTCGTCGCGGACGTGTTATTTGTTTACAACGTTACGTACCGTTGCAACGTGACCGATCGACGTCAGGTCAAATTAAAACGTGTAATGGAAGAGCCGACTGGAGAGATGTGACTCAAGTTTTGTCCGTTTCGCCGAGTCCTATTTTATTACCAAATCAATTTCCCGAACAACTCGAGTGCTCTCGACCGCCCTCAGCAATCGACCCTGTACGGTGGCGATGGCGGCGGCGTCGGCGGCGGCGGCGGTGACCTTTTCGTTTCCGTCCGCGTTCTTCGCGCACCGCCGACCAAGGGAATATTATATATCCTGGTATCTGCAGAGACTTGTGCCATGCCCGTCCCTCGGTTCCCACTACTATCGTCCCCGGCAATTCAATGTCCGATATCGAACTTACCCGCGCTGCCGTCCGTGCCGATATTATTAGTAAGTTTAATAATGAATTCATGGGTCGCCCGGGTCGATTCCTTCTTCATTAACTTAAACCCTTTTACCTGGGCTGCTAACCGAAATGCCACAATGACCCTCGACGGCTTATATTATATGAGTTTATATTCAAATAATAATGATAATACGTAATAACGAAGATACAATTTCGCAATAATATTATCGAACATAATATAATATAATAATTTACTTTTTTCATATTTAAAATAATAAACAATTATAATAATATAATGTGTATTGTGTAGTTATAACGTTTACGAACGCAATTATTATCAATTATTATCAATTATTACTCGGAACCGTTTCTATCGTGTTCCACGAAAACGATTTGAATATTTGCGACTAATTAATTTAATATTATATTATTACGTTTAGATCACGCCTAGTTGTATAGGTACCTAATGTATTAATAATACGCGTGTCAAAAACGAACCAAGGTACAGACGGATAAACGAATGGATACGAAGTATAATATTATATTTCATATAATATATATAATATTCCGGGAAATTTCATTTATAAAACCGTATTATACATTGCATGGTATACCAAAGCAGACGTTACGCTAACAAAATATTATATTGTACAAGTTTAGGTATATAAATGAAAGACTTTTACATTGTGAACGCGATAATATACTTATGAATTGTATACGCGTATGGAACGTATACGGACGGTAAAACTCGAAAGGAAATAATATAATTAGTGCCCCACGTGAAAATCATATTTCATTTTAAGAGACGGGTAAAAATGTTCAAATGAAAAATGTGATTTTATACCTTCGATAATACTATTATCTATATAATATTATCTAATATAAACGTGTAATACTAATAATAATTCCTCGATGATTCAATATTAAATCTGTACGTATATATATATATATAATATTATAATCACTAATAAAATGTTATTAGTGATATACCTAACTATTTCATTTACGAAAATCGTTTCTACCGGAATTCCATTTATTCAATTATTATAAGTTTACTTTTTACAATTATATTATTAAAACATTTTGAAATCAATACTAAATTAATTAAATAATAATTTGATTTATTTATTTATTTTTTTTTTTTTTTATATTTACACGTTAGTCGTTGATTCCTTTCATCGTCTGCAGTTTAATATTACGCGCTTTTATCCCATTTAATTGGTCCGTTTCTATAAGTTCTCACGAAAACCGTATTACGAAACTGAACGCATTCCGCAACTAGCTCGCGCACATTTAAAAATTTTTCTTTGAAATTTTCTTTGCATGCAAAATATTTTAAATAAAACAACCAGATCGCACACATATTATTTAAAACAAATAACAACTTGAGTTGTTATTTAAATATGGGCATACAATTCCTTTGATTTTATCTTGTAATTTAACAGTATAGTGAATTGAAAAACAAAAACGTACGATACACCGAGCAACGAACAAGCCAAAAAAATTCAACATCACTCATCGATGAAGTCGCAACCGAACAAATTTTCCGAGAACGAGGCCGACCAATTTACGTGGAATAACTCCGCCTAGAATCCCAATACGAATCGTTGTCACACGTCACTACGTATATAATTAGAGACCCAGAGCCATACGTTCGGACCGCTGCTGATGAACGATGTGCCGTTCGGACGTGGGCAAAATTGCCTATTCAGCTCCTGTTTTGCATACCCGGGAGTAAAGGCGAATCCCAGGGGTCAAGTTCATCATCCAGAGTGACAGGTCGAGCACCCGATTGCATATCCAACCCATGACGGTAGAAAGTTTATACCTGACAGAGATAGATTCTACGGGGAGACATCATC
This sequence comes from Tetraneura akinire, assembly GCA_021307375.1. Lineage (NCBI taxonomy): Eukaryota > Metazoa > Arthropoda > Insecta > Hemiptera > Aphididae > Tetraneura > Tetraneura akinire. The sequence goes on along the minus strand of JAIUCT010010295.1, from coordinate 8,913 downwards.
AACAGGCCACACAGTGGACACTCACGTGGACTATTGGTATTTAATATTCGGCCTCACTAGACCACTTCAAGCCAGTTTTTCCTGGTTCAAGTGCACGGTAAGGCACGGCCACTACTAATCAGTCTTTCGAACTCCAGTAACCGTTCCACCAATCCAAATTTTATGTAAACTGTATTAATTTTTAAGACAAATCACATTGAAATGCGATGTCATCGTCCATTCGCTTAAACCAAAATTTGACTGGTCGAACCTAAACGCACTCCGATACATTTTATAGGTAATAAATGATTTATATTTATTAATGACATAAAGCAACGCAATTGCCATAAACTACCAAAACTATTGCCATAAACTGTTATTACAAAGCAACGGTCACCTCGAAAGAGTGTGTCCTGTTTCACGGAATATAAGAATACAATTTCCAAAGTGATTTAATTGTTTTCTTTGGTTTACCATATGTCCGTATTTATCAGCCGAAAAAATGGAAACTACATCAAATAATTTATTAACTATAATGATGAAATGTAATGTTTAGTTGTTTAGATAATTTATTTCGATAATACATTAGGAATTCAAATTTTAATCCAATATCATGGACAGGTAAATCAAATAATGAACTAAGGGCAATGAATGGAGCTGAAGCTGTTCATAGACATCTCAATAATCAATTTTACAACTCACATACCCATATTTTTCAAATTATTGACGTACCTACTTTTAAATATACAACTTGTAATATGAATTAAAATTTAAGGTTATAAACAATTACTGACGTAATGAAACAAGAAAATATTTATTAAATATTTATAATCTAGCTGCATAAAAAATATATACAAGGAGAGATTATAATCAGTTAGAATATAATTTAACAACCATGGGAAGTTAATATTGTGAAAAAAAATACATAAAATAAATTTTTAAGTAAAATAATAAAAATTTTAAAATTATAATTATTTTATTAAAAAAATATATCCAATGAATGAAGTATAAAATTTAAAATTAATTTTAACTAAATAAAAAAAAAATTAATCACACCTGTGAAATATATTCACAGTACTAGCTAGGTTTGTTAAAAGTGAGAAAGAAAATGTTAACAATAAACAAGGCCGGTAAAAATATGGATATTATCATAATTTATGATTGTTAAGTATGCGCAATCGAGTTATGATAATGTGAGCAAATTATTTATGATTTTGGTACACGTACGCAAACATAGGATTGATCTACTCGTATTTTTCAACCCTCGTCGATACAAATACGAAAGCGGTGGTTTAAATTTTATTTTTTAACGCGTTATAATTGTTTGGAAGAACGCACATTTTTTTAAAACAACGCGTCGAAACCGAAACGGCGTGTTTTCAATTATATTATAATCGACGATACGATTGTGTCGATTTTAAATTAAATTCTTTGACAGTATATCGCATAATCGAAATCTTTCAGAGTGAATGTATACGCAGTTTATAAAACCGAATTGCGACCAACACACGGCGTATTTTTCAATCTTCGACGATACGATCGTGACGATTTTAAATTACATTTTTTTTTTAACAATGTCGTATGTACGAATATGTCGAAAAGTCTTATAAACCGAATCAGATATATTATGTTCTCGTCGTGATGATTTTAATAACACAATTGTCAGCATTTCGGTCGACATATTCAACGTAAATGTGACACTAGGCGTAATATTGTGCAGCCGTTGTCCGTAATGCATGGTAGGTCTTAGGCTGGTGGATAAACGAACGACGTTCTTTTTTCTCGAATATTGAAAACGATTATTTTAAAACGGTTAATAGGCCAATTTAATTATTATATTAAATCATATTTATATTATTTTATTTTTAGCATATAAAAAATTATCATAGTTAAATGATTGTCCAATTATTGTAGTAATAGTAGTTGTAATTATTGTATAGCCGTATAGGTAATATGTTTATTTAATTTTTGAACAAAACGAAATATATTTTATTTTGTTATATTAATATTTTATAGGTACCACCGTGTTTTTTATATTTTCGCAAAGACACATTTTCAAATAGAAATTTCGAACCCAGTACTTTGCATGTTGAAAATATCGTCAAATTCGCACTTGAACAGTTTTAGTACTTCTTATACGTAGTGCAGACATAAAAATAAATAATAATAAACATAAATAATTGAAAAATCAATAATTTTCTAGCTTCGAGTTCATATTCTAAAAACATTACGTTTAATAGGTAGAGGAAATAATTTATAATATCTGAGATTTTTTGATTATCTAACTTACATTTTTTAAATTTATACCTAAGCAGAGAGCCTTGATATATAATATATAAATTTATATACAGGTACCTACCAAGGCTTTTTATACCTAACTATATTATCTTAAACATAGCTAAATACATTTATGAACACACTGCACTCACTGTTTTTTTATCTAATTATTTTTATTTATAATAGAATAAAATCGATTAATCAGCTATTTGTGATGATTCTTGTACTTATGTCGAAAATATTAAATAACAGTTTATAAAATTTATTGAATACTCTGAGATAAAAAATTGATTTCCTTCATTTTCAGCTATCTACGTGAAATATTAAAATATACCTTCATCATACAATTTGACATATGACGTGAAAACTGTTTTTATCGATTTACCCCATAAGAATGGTCCAGTGGTATGACGTTTATGTTGGTGGTTACAAAAATATCAAGTGAAAGTGGGATCAAAATTTTCGTTTATCTTTAATGGAATCCGAGTTATAACAAAAATAGAAATATATAATATATATAATTTTATACAACAATAGTATAAAAGTGTATGATGCATGCTGCAAAACGGGGGCATAAACTGTTTGTCAACATGATATATTCATGCAGGAATATGTATCTATCAATGTATACAATTACTTTTATTTGAGTTTGACAGGAAATCATTGAAAATTGTATTAGATATATCACATACCACAAGGGTTATTTTTATAATATCTTCACAAGATGATTTGAAAATTCTCAAAATATATATTATTCATATTTAAATAAATTTTAAGCGTGCTAGTCACAAACAGTGTGATATTTATTATTTATCTAACTTGTGTAGTAAATTTAAAATCCATAAACATACTTAGGCAAAAAATATTTACTTAATATATTTTATACATTGAACGAAATTAATAATTTTAATGTAAAAATATCGTATGTATATATTGGGTGTGATACATAATTTATAATACAACTATTATTATTATATTATGTATTAATATAAGATACTTTAAAAAATAAGTATTTACTTTAATTTACTTTAAAAATAAATAATTATACCAATATAGAATATATTTTATCAAACTTCGTCTTTATGTCAATTAAGTAAAAATATTATTATTATTATTATTATTATTATTATTATTATTATTATTATTATTTAAATACGATTACCATGTCACGAACACCATGTTATTAACAAATCCCTTTTAAGTCTTAATAGACAATTATAAATTTATTATTTAATTACGTATCAGCCCATATAATAATGTTTAAATAATTATATTTAAAATATATTTTCATCAAATTTATATTATAATCTAATAAGTTTATCGTAAATTGTTTAGTTATTTTCAAAACACTAGTTAATATTTGATTTTTATTACATTAAATGTATTAATATTTCGTTAAATAGAAGTATTGAATTACTATACAATATACCATCGTACACATCATTAACATAGATATAACAGAAAAAAGCAATTACTATGCACATTTAATGTATAATTTTAAAGATAAACTAAAAAGTTCTGTTGGTTAAAAAACACGCAACTCGGTAGTTTTTTTTTTTTTTAACGTTCCTTATATGTCTGTCATGATGTATTGAAGCGCACTCTAAATAATTTAAAGGAAATGAAATAATAAAATAAACTTACTTTATAAAACGCCACGTAATGAAAAATAATTTAAAATATTATATACGTATAACATGTAAACATATCAAAATATAATTATTATTGTGTTATGTATAAAACAATATCATTATTAATTATTTTATTAAATATCAAAGGATTATTTTTTAATCTATAATTTATAATTATTAAGAAATTTGATATATAACCTACTTCTTAGAAATAATAATATATTTTTACAAGAAACATTTTTTTCCTTTGGAAAATTTACTTCATTTTTTAATTAAAAACAATGAAAATATTTTATTAATAATATCGTAGTTATATTTAGGTGATAAAAAACGATTTAAACTAGGTATAGGTATACATTTTAAGCAATTGACGTTGATTTCGATAATAGTAATAACTAATAATATAATCCATAAAATATTAATTTAAAATATCACACGAATAATAAGAGTTAAAAATTAATACACCCCTTGTCTAAGGAAAATGTACTTAATAACATATATAATTAAATAATAAACAAAAATAATTTTGAACTCTTGTAGTGAAAATTATGACATTTTAATATTTACTTAATATGAATTTTACATTAATTTGTAATCATAGTTTATGTAAATTAATTTATTGATAAATAATACTTTACTCGTATATCCAATTGTTTTTCTAAAATATGAATTACTCTTGTTTATATAATTAATCAAATTAAAAATAAAATAAATATTTACTAATTAGTATACTGACTTGTACCATGATTATCATATTCCAAATATAAATTATTATATTATGATATGATTATAATAACTTGTCATGGACGATGACTTGTCCAAATATATACAAGCAGTACCTATTATATTATTATATTAAAGTACTAAAATATGCTTAGTCATTTACAGAGGGCTTATAATAACAACGCAAACTTTAAAAATGAAAATCTTATTTATGACCGCACATTAGAGTTAGTATATTTTTTTATGATTGTGGTTTATTACAATCATATTTCGAATAAACGGTTTATGAGCTACTGTCATTTGAAGATAAAAAAAAAAAAAAAAATGGATTGATTAATGTTGAGTACTAGTAAATTATTTTATATGTTATAGTTTATTTTAACATTATTAATATTCCCCACAAAACCAAACTTAATGAATTAAAACTTATCATTCAAAAAAAAAAAAAGAAGAGCTGTTAATATATAATGTTGTATTAACATGTTCATATATAAAATATATTTATAAAATATAAATATAATTATATATTTAATATTTATATAATATCGACGTCCTAGTTCAAGACTGCAACAACTCGAAATATTACCAAAATGAATTATTACGTTGTTAGATTCATGTTTTAAAATACTTTTCGAATCAATAACGCAATAAAATTTTGAAACATTTGTCTTTCCACAAAAGCATATAATTCATTATGGAATTATTGAAATTTCCCTATTATTTCAGTTCAAAAATGGATCAAATAAACTTAGTTCAATATTGAACAATTACTTTAACTCCTAAATAGAAATAAGTTGAGTTGTTGCAATATTGAATTATTATTATAATCATTTTAATTGATTCATGTTGACTTGTTGCGTCATTGACCTGAAATTTTATTGGAAAATATTCTATTTTTAAATTAAATACTTCATTGGCATTACTAACCTATCAACGGTCTATATTATAATATTACTAATATTATGAGAGTTCATAATATTATAAACAATGATAACATAACCAAAAATTATTTCATATTTATTTCATTGATTTAAACACTGATAAACATATTGTAAATATATAAACCAATAATTGCGAAAACGCGCTGAACGACCATACTGATCATACTAGTATACCACAAATAGAGCAAATGGTTTTTGTACTTATTGGTTATTATAAGTGAATAGTCTGTCGTTTGTGTACGTTTATTTTTTATAACAATATTAGACTATTTTTTTAAACACCATAATGAGCAGTCTACCAAAAATGCAGAGTAAAAGAGCTAATTTCATAGCAAATCTGTCAAAACAAAGTACATTACAACATAATCATGTTGATACGACAAAAGTAAGTTTTTTAAATTTTTAATACCTACTGTTTGTAATTTATAATTGTTTAATATCTATAATTGAAATACCAATCTTACTATCATTATTATGGTTTTTTTTTTTTTTGTTTAATTAGGCTGTACCATTTATTAATAATAAATGTGATCCAAAAAAACCACCAAATGATAATACTGGAAACTTCAATATAAATCATACTAATGATGAACATGAAAAAAATCAGCTTATAAAAGGGTGGTTAAAAATTATTGAGCCAAGTAGAATAATTGATTCAACTAGTTTACAAGAAAAAAGCTTAGATAATATGGCTGATAATATGGTAAACCGTATACTGTATACGAGGTTCAAAAGGATCAATTTTTTGACCTGAAAAAATTGTCTTCTGATATTGGTAATAATTATAAAATTAATCAGACTGGAGAAAATGTATTATGGAAAGAAATAAAAATCATTAAAATTGAAAAAGACAATCCAACATTATTGAAGTACAAAACTAGCTATATAGATAAGGATTTCAAAATAATTGATATAAGAAGAAAAAGCAGAAAATCATTACTTAACTTAAAATTACTTAACCTTAACTCGGACATAAAAATATCTTTTGAAAAAAAAAAAGATTTGTTATCATTATGTCACTCAAATGCAATTCCAAAGAGCCACTGGTCTTTCTATGAACAACTAGAAGCTGAAGATAAAAATACTCAATCAGATGATGAAAACGAAATTGAAATATAGTATTTATAATATATATGTATACATTTAAATAATTTTTTTTTTAATAATAAAGGATATCTTATATTATATTATGTAAGTATTATTTTAATAAACTGTTTATAATCTTCAGTTGATAAAAAAAATATTATTGTCATCTAATTGTTGCATACTATTTTATAACATTTCAGTTAAATAATGAAATAAGTCTAGTTATGGTTTAGGTTTTTGCCAAATTTAAATTCAAAACTGCAACATGTTCTTATGTTTTGTTTATTTTTTAATTAAATAAAAAAAACAAGATATTATTAAAAACAGACCATTAAGTGAATAATGCATACCAAATTTGGTCATACTATCTCAATTTTACAATAACTTACAGCATTTTGAAAATTTCATAATTTTTCATAATGCTGTAACCACAAAAACGGTTTTTGTAGTTGTTGCAGTCTTGAACTAGGGCGTCGATATATAAATAATATTAATATTTTTAATTAATTAAATATAGATTCAACTAATTATAATAATTTGAAAATTTAATGATATTATGAATTAATTAAATATAATGGACATCATAACACTATTTCTAGAGTTTTAATATTCTATCTCAATGAAAATTATTTTTACGAAAAATTTTTAATTTTGATAATAATAAATAAAAAAAAAATTAACATTAAAACTAGTTAATTATGGGATTATTTTAAAGTAAATGTACAAATTTGAAATCATGTTCATTGTATAATTATAAACATTTAATGTTAATAAATGTTATTGAAATGGTTTTATTTAATTATACAACTATATAATATAAATTAAATAAATACATTCATGACTTCACAGATTTTTAAATTCATAACTCCCAGTCTTAATTCATACAATAACAAGCCTAAACGCATCCCATAATATAATTATTGTAATCTACATGTCAGGATACGAATAATATACTTATGTACTATTATATTAGTAATCTTGTTGAAAAATTTCAATTTATTAAATTTTAAATTAAAAATAATAAAATTAGTACCTATACGTATTTCAAATAAAATTTTTTTTTTTTTTTATATATATATATAACACATAATATGACTTATTTTATTATAATATACTTTTAAGCATCATGTAATTTATCAAAAGATTAATAATATCAAATCAACGTTGTATCTTAGTTTTAATAATATAAATTGCATTTATCTCGTGTTAATCATCTAATACATACACCATTGTGCAGCATCCACACCATTATCGTAAATAATATTTAACCATTATGTAACAAATATTATGTAACAAAATGCATTATTACACGGAAATTATTTATTCATTGGACGATGATGGTATTTTATAATATCAAATTAATTTCATTATTATAATATTGTCGATATTTTGCACGAGTAACGTAAATTTTTACATGATCACACAATATATCCCGTACAAAGCATGCATACCATATGGGTATCTATATCTACCTATACCAGGAGAATAAATTACATCAAATAAAACATACCATGCGTGTGTGAATCATCATTGAAGTGACGCAAAGCCAAAATTAAAGGTATTGTCTCCTTTTATATTATATTTCATTTAATTGATGCGGATAATGCCGATAACGTTCGCCGGACGCTATTATATTACACAACAATGTTTTTGTGCAAGCGTCAATGATTAATATTGTAACGATCCGTTTATTGGAAAATTCCTCGGACAACCACGATTAAACGCATCATTCCATAATAATATAATAATACTATATGTAGGTATACCTACCTATTTATCCGAGGACACATTGATCTCGTTAATTTTAATAATGAGTAAAACTTTATTTCACGCAAAAAGCTGTTAATAGAACATAATATTTTAGATAACTACTCGTTAAAAGTGACTCGTCAAGTTATTATAATACACATCAGATGAAGTTCAAAGCAAGTCAGAACGTAACAAATGGACGTATTTTCTTAGTTTTAAATTATCAAACCACGCGAAAAAATTCGTTAAATCACGGTTTTAACACCGCAACGTATTGCGATCACGATATATCTACGTAAAATCCACGGATTTCATTGACGCAAGATTCTGCGTCCTGTAAAAGTATATGTAATTTTAGGTTAGTAGGGGTATAGTCAAAGATTTTTATAGGAAAAAATTTAGTAAAAAAGAAAACTAGGGTAAAATTATAATTTGTTATACGGCATATGCATACGAATATGCAATTATTATTATTATTCATATTATTATTATTATTATTATTATTATTATTATTATTATTATTATTA